>JAZGTK010004355.1:0-24815 GCA_036877625.1 Ambastaia sidthimunki | reverse complement strand
ATGCTGTAAATCTGAGGAATACTCTACTCATCCTTTCAATGGAGGATGATGATGTTTCCACATCCCTGGATGCTCCTGAGGAGGCTGATCCGTCCAGGCAGCGCGAGGCGACCCGAGTGGCCCTCGCGGTTCTACGTCGTTCCTCGTCCCGTCCATGCCAAGATGATCCTCATTCTTTATGTGAACGAGGTCAGGCATGCCACGAGAGCGACACAATGGCCCTCATTCTTTGTGCGGATGAGGTTTGGAGAGGAAGGAGAAGCGAGTTTTGCCTCTGTTGCACAGAGCAAATATCGCAAGCGTTGGACACGCGGAGGACGCGGCGGTGCGTCGAAGCAGCGTTTTTAAAAATGGACTTTAACATCACGGACGTTTTTAAAAATGTAATTGCTGCACAATATAACGTATCTTATTGTCAGCAATGTGCTTTCCACTTTCCAGAATTGTCTTATTCTCTAAAGGTTTCACTTTAGAAATATTAATATGACAAAAAGAAAAAAATGACAAAAAGAAAAACATACTTTTCTAAAGGTTTCACTTTAGAAATATTGATATGACAAAAAGAAAAAAATGACAAAAAGAAAAACATACTTTTCTAAAGGTTTCACTTTAGAAATATTGATAGGAAAAAGTATTTAAATGTTTTCATAACTTTGAACTGTAGACAAAAACAGAAACAAAAAATGATCAACTTTGTCTAAAATGTTTTACTTTACAAATGTTGTGTCTAAAATTGAAAATAAAATAGTTTGAATTACACTTGTTTGTGCAACATCCTTATTCTTTATTCATACCATGACAACTGATTCTGATTCTAGTTGAACTTTTTCAACTAGAAAAAGTTTAGGTTACACTTTATAATCATCATCATATTTACATACAATTTGTATAACAAACCGAATAGTTAAAGTAGAATATATTAATAAAGTAGTTTATATACACACATGATTCTGTGCTAACACTTGACAAAAAGACTTTGCTATAGAGATCTAAACACTAAAAGTTGCATAAAATATGAGATTCTATAATGACACTTATATCTAGGTGGACTGCATGTGAGGCCTGTTATAAATGAGATGGACGGCTTAAAAACTAAATAAAACTGTGAGGTGATCGTACATTCTGAATTTGCATCACACTTCCAAGCTATCCTAAAAAACATAAAATTAACGTTCGGTTAACAGAAACATTTTATTGTTATTTAAGGTTAATCCTGCTGGACAAATCTGGGAATACTGTGATCCCATAACATCATAATTAAACAATCCACAGATTCTAATCAAGTACAACTTTCACATTAAATATTAATTCTTTAGGTTTCTATAATAATTAAATAATACTCAACAATAATAACTTACAAAATATTCATTTTCATTGAACTTCCCAGCTAACAGGGAATGTTCTCAGAATGTTGGCTAAAGTTCTCTAAAAGTTCAAAAATGCTCTTGCAGTAACATAAGTGCTAACATAAGCAACAAGAATGCTTTTTAACATTATATAGCATATATCAAAAACGTTACATACCGTTAGTGAAACATTTTAAAAATGCTACAGAATTAAAAAAATGTTTGAAAACGTTATTATAACCATTCAAGCATGTTAGTACAAAGTTATTGAAATATTGAATAAACATATTGCTAATGTAAAACAGAACTGTATATGCATATACTGTATATAACTCTATATGCAGAACAGTAACTTTTAGTGTGAAATGCAAGTTTGTATAAGGGCCACATCAGCACTCTTATATTGCTCAATCATATACATTTCTATACACGTTTATGAGAGGTTATTAATTGCTTTGAAACCACAACTTCACTCTATGCAGAATGTATATATACAGGACTTCACATAATGTTTCAGGAAAATGTTTGTAATAAAAATGTGCATTTTAACCCCAACAGCAAACTAAACGTCAGTATCCGTTAGTTTTATCAATGGACAGAATCACTAACTAACTTTCTCCTGCTGCTATTTGTGAAGACTCAGATAACAGAGTCCCCTTCTTTCCTAGCAACAGCTTCTGATTGGTTGAGAAAGTACCATCTGGTCACCCTCCCACAGACCCCCATACAGTCTAAAACTTCATGTGCTGAAACAAGAGATAACTATTCAGAATTTGAGATACTCTTTAATTCATGTCAGTTTTGTGGGTAGTTGAAACACAAAGTCCATTAACTTTTTGTTAATCAACACTAAAATATATATGATGTATAAAGAAACGTGTATATCTTACACTAATCTTTTCACAATTTAAAACACAGTTTTGCCTTGACATGTATATTTTTGATGTTTTCTTCTTCAAGAAGTTTCAGATAACATATAGTAGGTCACACCACAGGCCCACCATCCCTACACTAATGTCATGATTGCAAAAGTTGACATTACTAAAACTTGTCAAAAGTTCAATAAACTTCTTCACTACTCAGTATCTCTTTCAGCTAATGCAGGCATTATTTTTCAACTTTATTCACAAACTCTGCATGACCTTGCAAGCAAGCGGCATAGATTTACCTCTGCAACATTACCTCTGAATCTCCAGCTTTGTTCTGAACTACCATCAGGGTAAAGAAGCAATTAAATAAACCCTGCAGAACAATACGCCAGCGTGCGGGCGAACCCCGTTGACAGCCAGTGCCTGCAGAATACAAATAAAGCCAAGCCCTAAAACCTACCCAGAGACTAAGCCACAAAAACCTGCACCATCTGCTCCTGTGCATAATGAGCTGGAGTGTGCTTATTAGCAGCCGGAGGAGGGAGAGAGAACAGCCCTGTGCCTGGCACAAGCCAGTCCCTATGCATCCATTCTCCCCTGGGATATCACAACATCCCCCTCCAGACATGTTCCACTGGTAACGCTCTGAGGAACCGAGGGAGGGGTTACACATGTTCCAGAGATGAGGTCTGCTGTCAGGTCCAGGCTCTGACTGTTGAGTCTGAGTGTTGCTCTGCATGCCCCCCCACCCCCCACCCAAGCTGCCCTGGTCTCTGAGGGGCTTTAACTGCCTTATTATAATATTAAATTATCCCTGTCGCTCCTGCTCGTCCTATGGCATGGCTTCGAGTGGTCTTTTCAACCAGCCCTCATCCCCCCCCCCGTTCCAACTCCAAACTATAGATGCCCCAGGAACAGCAGCAGATGGTGATGAAGGCTGAATTGGGAAGGGGGCTCCTGTTGCCGAGGTTACGGCATCGGTATTTCTGTTGGCCCAACAAACGAACACCTTATCAAGAAAGCGCCTTGGGGTGTCACAAAACGATGAGGGAACAAAACGATGGAATGTTTTGATTGTGATGTCAACAAAATCAACACGCTTTCAATGAGCTACACTGCTCTGATGCGCTTGCAAACACTACTCCACTGATTCCATCTGCAAATGCTTGTGTTCATTTGTTTTTGGTGAATCAAAGTTAATCAAAGTTAGATTTTTGACAATTTGAAAATTAGAACCAAAACTAAGAGTTAGTGATTCACATTTTTAAACATGACCGTTGCATCTTGCACCGTTTATTTTGCAGATTGACTTTTTCTTAGCTATCAAGGAGTTTTTAATTGGTCATGTTTTGCTCTCCTGGCAGGCTGGAGAGCAGGCCTGCAGATGATAGTTTTTGCAGCAGGACAGGCTCCAGTCTGCAGTGTATGGTAATCACTCATTATGTGAGCCAGCTGTCTTTATGAACAGGGTCAGAGGGTCAGACCTCCTGCCTAATGCTGACAGCCCTGCACGAGTGCCAGGGCCTCTTCTCTTCCACATCACCTGCTCAAACATTCAACCGCATGTGGGGCTTTAGTCTCATAAATCTCATTTTGAGTTAGCAGGCAATTCTAAATTAATCCATAATCTTGCACACGCAATGATGCATGTGCTGTTGCGTTATACTGCAAAATGCATGCAAGAAAAATCTATATATGTTTTTGCAAAACATTCTGCACAGGTCCTAAACGGTTGAGATACTGCAGTAGCTTTAAATGGTGAAAGAATGCTGCTATCAACAACAAACAAATGGGTTTAATTCCCAGGGAACACAAATACTGATAAATGTATATCCTAAATGCACTGTAAGCTGTTTTAAAAACATTTGACAAATGCATAAATGTAAAAGCATCGTTTATTCAAGCCCAATAAATCTGTTTATACAAACAATTGATTTAAACGGCTGCAGGTGTCGACCACTAATTTTGCATTGTGCGCTTCTATCCCCACACACACTTGTGTTGATAAGAATGCATGTTTGTGTACACAGTCCCGCATCGTATCAACACCATATCAGCAGAAGATCAAGGCTGCACGCTGGCAACTGTTGACAGAATGCGGCTCTATCTGCCAGACGTTGTTATGGCTCTTGAAGACTGCTGCAGGCCTACCACCTCTCTGCAGTCTCTCCTGATGGTGCAGGACTAGACCAGGCTGGAATGTTTTTGTGTTACTGGGTGAGGGGGTTTGGGTCAGAGAGTTTGTCTGAGCAGGCAGCTGTGTCGTGGCTCTGTTGTTGGGTGCAGCCTGGGCCCCGAGGGTTGCAGGAGAGTATCAGATGGTTGAAAGGAGGTGGTGCACAAAGTCTCCCCCCGTCCACGAGCAGACAAAAGCAGCAGCCTCCTCTTCTGCTCCGGCGGGGTGGGGGGAGTCAGGGGTGGTGTTAGAACACAAAAGTCCACAGAGCTCCCTGTCAAAAGAAAGAAAGGAGAAAAAAACCTCCCCTCCTTTTGTTGGAGTTCTGAAAGGACGGTGCGGTCGCACTGGCAGCTGCTGCCCCTGCACTGGATATTTGAGATGCCCCCTTTTAGAAATACAAAGTCTGGAGTCGGTGGGGGTATGTAGAGGACGAGGGCATGAAGGATTTGTGTTCAAAACGAAAGGCACACTTTGCAGATACAACCATCTCGTGGTGGTGGGGGGAGGGGGGGGACGGTGTGGAGATCTGAGCATCACAGAGAAAAGAAAGGAAAGATGGCTGCCTTTAACCTGTATAAATCCATCACTTCACAAAAGAGTCCCACAGGGCAGCCATATGGGCAGAGGATCGCTGGCTTTTGTCTGGAAATCACCAGTAACTTTTATCACTGCTTAAACAACCACCAAGAGTTCAACAAACTAAAGTCTTCATATATAGTTTTAGGCTATTTATGAGTCAATTTCCCCTCAAAGAACGTTTGCAACAAGATACCAGCGGGTGCAACTGAGCCTTTCATTCTTGTGTTCTTGCTTGTGGAGTAAAATAATTTTGTTGACTTTATAACATTAGCAGAATTTTAAGAATTTAACAGGCCATAAAAACTGCAGAGCTTCTGAAATACTTGTAAAGAGCTCTGCATGTAATTTACTTAATTTCAGAGAGCATACCAAAAGTATCTAAATAACAGCTATTTTTAGTAAAAGACTGGGGTTCAAAAAGGCCAAAGATAAATACTTTAAACTGACTTGAGGAAGTTTGACAGACACACTTGGAGTTTGGAAACAGAACCTGATGTAATGTTTAAAGTGCGCCATCTTGTGGTACTTCTGCAAATACAAGTCCAATCTTTCTGCAAGACAGTTTTCCTCGAGGCAAAATACTCAGTTGCACAACTTTTCTGCCATATAAAATAAAATTGTAGGTTACTTTACGCACGTTAATTTATGTTAAAGTCAAATAAGGCTCGACTGACATTTCCTGGGAAATGACCCGACAACTCAAATTATAACTCATTATTATAAACGTACAGTTATGTCAAATACGTAACCCATTAAGTTCCTTAATAACACAATTCCCAAAAAACAGTGTTTTCAAACACATTTGATTCAACAAATACAACTATCTGCAAAATGTGTTGGTTGTCTCCATCTGGTGGTTAAAAGGCAACGTGCAGGTAAAATACCCAAAAGCAGTAACATAATGGTTAAGTTTACAGCCCGAGATTAGTCATTTTCTGATGCATCAACCGCGCCTTGTAATAAACTACAAAAAAACAAGTTAGTAGTAAACGAGCAGGTATCAGCGGGGGACCACCATGATGTAATCTTTTCACAAATGCAGTTTCTGATTTGACAGAGTCCCAGTCAACTCTGTGGTTAGCTTTTTAATGGCATATAATAAAGGCTGCAGTTAAGCCAACAACCCTGCAATCAGCCAGACTAGCTCGACCACACAATCTGTTTGACGAAAACTGCAGCCATCGTGGCTGAACGAGTGCATGTAAATGAAAAACGAAGCTTTCAGCTGCAAATATTTAGGAGCGACGCAGGAAGCGTTTAGGCGAACGCAGTTAAAATTCTTGCATCAGTGCTTTGCGGTAACTTCAGTAAAGCAATCTTGCTGATGTGCTAAAACGCATGTTAGGGATTGTTGATGATTCTTTTTAGGGATCCTGTCAGGACTGGCTACGATCCAACCCCAAATCCCATACCAAAGGAAAAAGCTGCAAGCAGTTTCTCCTCCGTGGAGCCGAGATCAAATGCATTCCTGCGGCCTGCGCGCTGTTCCGTTCCGTGCCGTGTGGAGCTTGAGCGTGGGAGCGCGCACATGGACCACAGCTATCTCTCCAGCACAGCCTGATCCAAATTATTACATTTCATTTCTGGATGACGTCTAATTTAATTTCTAAAACGTTAATTTAGCGGCACGGTTATGTTTGCGGGACAGTAGATCAGATTATAGAAATAAACAACAGTATGATGCGTGTCCGGTGACATCATGTCTTGTTGCGTGTGCAAATATTATTTCCATGCACTGCTTGCACTGAAATCATTTTCGCTTTCATTTATGTATGTTGTTATAAAAACACACTTTCCCCGCATGTTGTCTCGTCTCGTGACATTTACTTTTGAACTGTACATTAAGCTTAACCCGGAATTTACCGCCTACATCAATGAGGCACCAGGGCGCAGTTGCCACACTGAAGGTTATTTTCTCAGGTCTCCAAACAGTCCAGCGTGTTTACACACAAACTGAATCGTGCTCAGTGCGGATTTACACCACTATACAACAAAGGGAAACTACTTATGACCTGTCTTACAGGCACAGCAGGACAACAAACTTTGCAATGCCAAAACATCTAAAACCGCCGGTGTTTAAACGATTGCTTTAATCTGATTATGAAGTTAACGAGTGTATACGCTGTGTTTCAAGTGCATTTGTGCAAGTCTACCATGATCAACAAATTAGCCCACAAGCAAACCATAAGGATGACACGGTCACATTAAAAGCCTCGTTTGACAAACAGAGAATGATTATGCATATAATGTTGGCTAATAACGTTACCGGCAAATTATGCAATGAGGGGGCATCGCTTTCTAAACGATGACTGACTATAAATGCACCAAATAAAAGCTGATGAGTTCTTTCTGTCCTCCAGCAAGCGTCTGGCATCACAGAGGTTAAACTGTCTAATGAGCCGCAGGAAAAGCAGCGTTTACATGCATGATTAGAAACATTAAGAGTCGGTGCTTCTGAACTTAAAGGAAAACCTTGATGCATGTTAAAGATGTTTTTAGAAGCGGATGTTTGAAGTGCAAACACACGGGAAACGGGAAACTGTTTTGACCTGTTGTGCTTTTACGAATATTTTACGAATTTATATAATTTAGCATTTGGAGGAAACTAATAACGGGGCAGAGAAATAGCCTAATTTGTAGTAATGCGCTTGGTAA
Organism: Ambastaia sidthimunki; assembly: GCA_036877625.1. Taxonomy (NCBI): domain Eukaryota; kingdom Metazoa; phylum Chordata; class Actinopteri; order Cypriniformes; family Botiidae; genus Ambastaia; species Ambastaia sidthimunki. The sequence continues at coordinate 17,187 of JAZGTK010004355.1, read as the reverse complement.
AATACTACACATCAAACTTCTGTTCGTTGAATCGTTGCAATTCTGTTTTATTGTGTTGTTTTCGTCTAATTCATCAGTGCGTTCAATATTCAGTTTATTCAGCCCGAGGATTTTCCAGAGGTCAAACATTAAAAACGCATTGCCATTATATTCCTAACATTTGCTTTGTTAATATATTCAAGAGCTTCGAGCGGCGCACTGTGTCAGCGGTGACAAATTGAACCAAAACAAATGCAAACTTGTTGCATATTTCAAGCTCGATAAATGATGTGCTGATGGTCCATTATTAGCACACTGAAATGTTGCCCTTCATTTGCAGTGAGGAATGTTTTTATACCCTGGGCATCATAAATTACGCGCGCGTTCACAGGCCTGTGCGTGGGGGGCGCGCATGCGTAGGCGCTGTAATAAAATCCCGACTACGAGTTTTCAGTCTTTCATTACATCATAATTTTAAGAGACCCTTTCGGTAATAAAGCTCTAAGTGTGAAATTTATTACCGCTCTACTTAAGTACTACATGTGAACAATAAGCCATAAAAGTAAGAAGAACGTGAATTGTAAAATCTAAGTTTTGCAAAGGACTATAATTCAAAGTATCTTAGTAAAATAACCACCAAATTATGCAACGTCTCAAGCCAAGGAACAAAACAGCAGCAAATCAAATCTTTTTGACAATCAAATAAAACTAAACCTGACTAGCAGCCACAGAACTAATGTAATCAAACAACACGTATGAGATCCTGTCTACACGGGCCATGCATGTCCATCTTAGACAGCAGCTTTCGCAATTCAGTGAACTCTGAATCTGCCCTCGGCCAACTTCCTGTTTCATTGCCCTGAGAACTTAAACTCACGATGTATTGACTCAAATAAAAACATCTCGTTGTTGCACATATGGCCTCATGAAGGCTAAAATAACAACACAGATCTGTATATACTAATAGATGAGGTGAGGCAGGCTCTCCCTCCAGGCAGCTTTTATTGGTTTGGCCTTTTTCGAGATTTGTACAGCTCAGTACTGTAGGTGGAAAATTGATGGACGGAGTGAAATAATTTATGGAAAGGGGGGTTGAGATCTAAGCAACGTTCCACAATAAATAAAGGTGGAATTCTGGCATGTGTGGGTGGGTGTGTTTAGTACAAGGTACACGCATTAAAAGATTTAATCCAGTACAGACGTGGGGTATTCAGATAACTGACAGTGTGTTTGGCAGCCCCTAAAGCCTGCTAATCAGAGGGCTTTACTCGTTACTACCTTACTGCAAGAGAACCGCATTTTCCTGCCAAATGCACGAGTTAAAATGCAGAGTGCACATTCCATGGATCGGCACATGCCTTCCAAAAAGCTCTGAAATGGGTTTAAACAGCAGGACCACATGGTACGTGACTGGGTCTTCTGCACTAAAATCCATCTATATGTTTGGATAGGGTCCGATTCTGCTACATGTCAGTTATAGAGGCAATAATACCTTCAGTCAAATTATGTCCAAAAACACACTCAGAGTCAGACTGTAATGCTGTTGGGCCTGCCTGACACATGTTTTTCTCATTCATCTATTTGGCCATTTTATTGAATGTGTACACATACTGAATGTTCAGTACGACCCCGAGGAAAATTTTATAGCACAGAGGTCGTTCTTTCATAGCTCAGGAGATTAAATGGAGTTATGTTTCTTTGACATATTAATTTGGCCTGAGATGTTTCTCCTACAGTTCTTTAACAGCAACAACTACAGACGCAAATCAGACGATTGTTGACAGAGTAATAGTATAGAGTTATAAAATTAATGTGGATATAAGTCAGATATTGTGGTTTTGGAAAAATGTAATGAGAAAAGTTCATACAGAATTCTCTGACTTTTGACTGTAGACTTTTCCTTCTTTGCAAAGGTAAAAGTTTCTCTCAAGCAAAAGTTTCTATTAGGTCTCCCTTTAAAAGGGTAGTTCACCAAAAATAGAAAATGTTTCCATTATTTACTTAATCATGTCATTCGAAACCTGTATGACTTTTTTCTTCTGAGCAACACAAAAGAAAATATTTTGAAGGACATTAGTAACACTGGCACTTATTGACTTCCATTGTATGGACAAAAACCACTAAGATATTTCTCAAAATATCTTCTTTTGTGTTCCACAGAATGACATAAAAAATGATGGAAAATTTTTCATTTTTGGGTGAACTATCCCTTTAAATATCATTGCTCTGTGTAAAAAGGAATGTATGTATTATACTATCACACATCTCATTTGTGTTTTTATTATGGGGATAGCTGGACGAACAAAGGAGGGCAACAAGGTTACACCCAAAAGCTCATAAAGGTTTAAAACTTACAATACAAACATGTTGCAGGTTTTTAGTGCTCACTGGATAAAATACAAGCAGATTAGAGCAGCTTGACCAGAGTTTAGAGAAAACCTGAGAGAATTTATGGGTAGACCTGTTTTGTTTTTCCAGGCTAACAATATAATATATAGCGGCGTCAAAAACCGTTTCTCATTCCTCTGATCTTCAGTGCTGGAAGACATTAGCAGATGTTAATGAAAACTTTTCCTGAAACATATATGGACTAAATGTTATGCTTTCAAAAGGAAAGAGTGTTTATTTTATATTACGGTCTACTTATTACATCCAGATTCCCAGATTAAACTTGTGCTATTTTTTATAACTTAAAAGAAGTCCTTCAGCCCAGCGATGACTTGCAGAATTAAACAGAACCATCTCTCCAGCATGCAGCTTTCCAATATTTGTTAGCAATATTGCTCAAGGTTCATATCATAAGTCCGGTATCAATGTGACTCTGCCATGAGAATCAACACTCCATTATTCATTTAAAACCAATGATGCCTGAATGAAACCAAACTCAAAGCTTTTGCTCGGCCTTCCCCTTGATCCTCAAACCTGCATTCACAGCCTTTAAATGGTTCTCTGGCACAGTAGCACACAGTTATCTCCTACAATCACTAATGAAATCCCCAATGCTAAATACTTTCATTTAAACATGCGCACAGAAAATGCTTCAAAAAAATGTGCTACACAAACAGAAACCTCACGCTGAACAGTGTAACCGTTCTAAGCCACGGCTAGCAGCATAATGACTGAGGAATGTTCTACAAAAACTTCTCTCAAAGAGCAACAAAAGACCTGCCAAATAAACGTGTGATTCACGCACAAAGTATGTATCATTGTCAGAGACATATGTTTTAACACAAGCACAGGAAAGACGCTTTTTTTGTTTGCTGTTACACCAACGCTGTTCAGTTCTTTGTGCTGCCCATCTTGTTTGGTGTTAAGGTAACCTCGGCTCATTAGCTTGTGTAAACGGCCATCATTTAAAACAGTTTGGGAGACATTTCTTACTTGCTGTGGAAAGTGTAGGCAGATCAAAGATTAGAGAAATATTCTGAAATCGTACAGTCAGAAAGGTGTTACACTGACAGTCAGTGTGGTATATATTTAAATAACGTTTCTGAATAACTTTCAGTTAACAAGACAGAACACCAGGAATCACGGTACGTGTCATACGACCGCCAGTGTCTAAAGACAAGCGCATTTTATTCACAGTGAGCAAACGCAAGCAGTCACAGCCACTATTTCTGAAGGTCACCTTTAAATCCACAGTGGGCTGGTAATGAAGACCATCATGGTGGACTGTGAAACTCAAAACTTTTCTGCATCGAGTTAATAACCTTTAGCTGGCCAATCCCCACTTAGCTGTTATGTTTAAGAGTCACTCGTAAACCCTTACGCTCAAGGGGCCATTTCAATATGTTCACGAAGCGGCTCTCCACTGACTTTGAATGTACAACAATCTTCAATTCAGTGTGAAAATCTCCCATCGATGACTCCTACCAGCCCCTGACTGCGGCTTTAGTTTCACTTTGACTGGTCGTTAACAATATCCGGTAAAAGGAAAGAGACCCTCTCTCTCTTCATCCCCATCATGCGTCTTGAGGAGTCAGCACCCCCGAGAGCACCAGACAGTCGCATATCAAATGTCTTTCATTTTTCTCTTTACTAGCTTCTGCTGGGCTGTTTATAAGCTCAATATAAGACTAACTCAAAACGGGTCTCCGAGGCAGCGGCTGTGTCAAAAAATGCATTTCAGACAGTGTTATTAAACTATTTCACGCTTTTCCGTTCTGTACCTGGAGTTTTTCTGATCTGCTGTGGCAAACGGGAAACGTTACTTGATCCATCTCCATTCGGGCTATTATCTTTCTGGACGAGAGTGAAAAAGCGTCTTATTGAAATCCCGCAGCCAGATCCGCTCGGTGCCATCAAACAAAACATGTTTTGGGTTAATCCCCCGGCAAGAAGATGGGCTGCAGACCCCGCGAGGGGGACACGATAAGAGCAGAGAAAGTATTTTGAGGGATCGGCTTTCACAAAGAATCCGGTGCGGAGACAAAGTGATTCAGTCAATAATACATTTCTTAAGTTATCGTGCGTGAAAATATGGAGCTTTTAGCAGGCAAAACACACGCAGAGAGGCTCACAGGACCGATGCACGAGGGCCTGAGAAAATTATTCTGAGTAACATATATTAGAAAGCTGCTGTTTCTGAATCAAGTTAACATTGGGGCCACTGCGAGATCTTTCAAAGAACCGATTATATTCTAAGCGACCGTCACAGATTCCTGTAACCTAAAATAATAATGACACTAATTTGCTAATATTTCATGCAAGTATGAAATGCAATATTTGGGAAAAGGGACCTAAAATGACAACTGCAGTGATTTACAGCGATACACTGCTCAGCCATCCAGTCTGGATCCACTGTCATCCTGCTTAACAACTAAATCTTATCAAAGCAAGCAGGCGCATCGGGAATACATGTAGTGATTTTTCTGTTTGGGTACATGCTTGAGGTCAGTGGTAATGCTATAACAAAGCAACTGCGTCTCTATCTGAGAGCGTTGTATTGTGGTTGGCATGGGAAACTCAACTTCACCAGAACTAAGGTTATATTTAGAGAACAGCACAGAGGCAACGGCATGAAATATGAACTGAATGAAGTGTAATATTATTGGTCTGGATATCGCAGAAAGCAGGACTAAAGCTTGCACTGTAATTATGCTTGAGGGAAGATCAAACACAAATCCAGCCACACGAAACCGGCAAATCATTCAGATGAGATGGAAAGACCCCTGCAAGAAACTGCATTTAAACCCTCATTATTATTTTCATATCAAATCTTGTTAACTTATTACATAAACCCAACATACACAAATACAAATATAGTGATATAGCACATGAAAACTGTAATGCCGTTTTCATTCCATGCGTATTTACTGCTAGTAAAGGGTTCGGTGCTTAACCTTTGTTTGTAATCAAGCGCTAAATCAAGTCTGGGGCTTCATTTATCGACTCAAACCCCAGTTGCTATTTAGTAGACAATTCCTATAAGCCTTCAAGTGAAAAGAAGATAATGTCCAATTAATGCTCATTTATTTACGCAGCGGGCAGCCTTCACAGAGAAAGGCAGAGAAAGAGCCACCAGTGTGTCATTCCATGTGTGAACCACTAGAGGGCGCAACAACCAACAAGGGCCGCATGGGCTGGTCCACCAAATCCTACATTTAGTAAACAATAGAAAACAGCACATTGTGCTATGAAACCGAAAACAACACGAACATTTCCTATAGACATACATACATAAAACAGAACAAAGCATAAGATATATGTTACAGTCATGAATTCAGATAACAGGCTCATATTGCATTTATAAGCTTACTGTACAGCTCATATGAAAGTCTTTGTCTGGTTAGTCAATTTTCTAAACAATGGGCATTCCTAGACCTTCATAAAGGCATAATTCTAAATAATTTAGAGTTATGCAAAATAATTATTAAGACAAGATGTGCAGTGTGTACACAAACCCCAAAAATGATAGTCCTAAATTTAGAAATCATTTCTGAATTCGAATGTAAACATCTTACCTTTGACACACATACTGTAGCTTAACATTGACTGTTTGCCGTTTGTGAGCCGTTCTAGTCTGGAGTCAGTACCTCAGCCCCTCCATCTTCCTGACAAACCTATAACACAGAGAGGACAGTGCCATAAATCACTAAATATGGCTTGTAATTTACAGTGTTTTTTGCCGTTCTTGACCCGTGATTCATTCTCTGTTTATGTGTAATTTTGACAAATATTGGAATCCCAGCCCTGCGCTTTCAATACGTTTCACCACAGACAAGATGAATACAAACAATATTCATTAAAAACCATTAACATGCGTCTTCAAAACTAATAGAGGCCAATAACCTGTGCTTCTTCTCACCCTGATGTCCCTGCATGTGCCAGTGGATGAAGTATGTTTCAATATGCCTATTAAACCAATCAAAAAGCAATCAGGGCTATTTTCTTTGTAATTATGATCTGTTTGTGTGGAACGGTAGTTCTGGGGGGCGAGCTGGGGTTTGGCCTTTACCGCTGCGGAGTAAATATGAAAATAAACCACCTCTCAGGAAAGACCTAATTAGTCTGTCGCTCTTGGTTTTCCATTCGTTTTGTGGCTCTGACAGTTGTGGTCGTGAGTGTCAGATTTAATCTGGCGTTGGGGTCGCGTGAGCCCCGGAGCACTGGCGCGAGATCCATCACTTTGGGGGGTAGCAGCACCCACGAACATTCAATAACCATCTCTCTCCTGCTTGCTTCCATCTGCGCTGATAGATGCATTTTCATACAACTCATTACAATGTCTTCATTGTTTATTGACATCCCCAAGTGACAAAAATATGCCTAATTTTATGTTTCACAGGCATTTGCATTTATTTGGCTGGAATGCTGCCCTGAAATGATGTAAAACAGCAATCACTGATGCTTTGTTTGTAATGTGTGTGCATGCATTGATTCTGCATTGTGACAGGCGTTTAAAGACGGCCATTCATGGATCTACAGCTTCATTTGTGCACTTGACCTGCTCACGCAAGGAATTTGAACTTTAGATCAGTTTGCTCAAATTTTAAAGTACCCATTGCATTTTAAGTTTGAACTGGCTTTGTGCAATACTGCTCATATGATACTGCTGGACATATGAAAGGCTGCGTGACCCGTACAGTATACAACACAGAACACTGGGCTCCTATTAACACATTATACAGATGGCAGACTCAACTTTCTAGGTGTGATCTTTTAAACTTAATCATTAGGTTTTTGGGGTTACACACACCTGTACGGTATGAAGGAATTTTTTTGCCCATGTGTGCCAACAACTGCACGCACGAGTCTCCGCACTCATTAGCAAAGTCCGCAGGAAGTCCCTGAAAGGTGCAAATTGTTGTGGAATTTTTGCCATCATAAAACTTACTAATGTGTGTTTAATTGTCTTCCTGTAAACTGGAAAAGGGGGTGTAAATGAATGAATGTGAATGAATTAGTATTCTGTTGACTTTAACAACAAGGCTATCAGATACCCATTACAACACTTTAAACTGCAAATGTTTGTATTCCCTTTTGTCTCCGCCTTGCCAAATCAAGTCATAATGAAGTATGTGCCTCTCACGGCACGTGAAGACCAATATTTATTGCATGTTGTGTATTCTAAAATGTCAGCTAAAAATCAGTGTTTCATGAGGTGGTTTGTTTACCAAACAAAAATGTTTTCTTTTTTAACTGTTTATATTGTATGGCTTATATATTTTTAATTCTTTAGAATTATAACAACTGTTCAACCGTGACATAAGCTGTGTCTAATTTCTGTGACTGTCGCTAGGATGGATGCACCCTCAGTAGTCTGTGGTATTCTGAGTGTCCTGAACATAAAATTATATTGGTGTAAACATGACGGCCTTTGTTAAAAGTACATTAAAAAAATAAATTACACAAATTACACAAAAAGTACACATTGGAAATCTAGCCTACTGAAAGATTTCACAGGTAATGCTGAGAAGTTTGGGTGATGTGTCAATCAGGCATATGTGAGTGGTTGTCTCCTTTATTGGGGTTCAAAAAGGTCTTGTTCACTGCCCCAAAGTGACAGGAGGTTAGCCAGAGAGTGTGGGAGATTACTGCCTCCCTGCCCCGGGGGTAAAAGTGTCAAACACTTCCATGACAGGTCTGCCCTGTTACCCCACAGGTCACCTCCAGGTATCAGTATTCAAAACCAGTCTGAGCCACTAGGCAAAAATCTGTGAGCCTTTTTAATCATCATATCCTACCGGAATTCTCACAGGTTAGTTTTTACACTTTCCACTCTAATCACTTTACACACGCTGGGAGCGCTTAAGCCCTCCACAGTTTTCTTTCTTTACAGGGTGGTATTTAAAACACGCCGTGTGCTTAAGAAATATATTCACTTCATACATCATTCCTGGGGGGGTCCGTAATTTTCTAGAGCACTTTAAATTAATGAACCAGATGGTATTTCCACAACAACACCTGTGATGTTCTGGCACCTTCTAGCCCAGAATAAATTCGTACCTTGAAAATAATCTTGGCACTGAAAGAATAATCATAAAATGATCTCGAATGATCTAGAAGAAACCTTCGTCTCCGTAACCTTTAACCTGTTAATGTCCGCCTAACATCTTAACTGATTCTAATGGAGGTTTTTTTGGGCTGCGGTACAGTGTAATCTTTCAAAAAGACACGTCTGACTGAGATAAGTTCCAAAAGGGGCAGAGGGGCAAAAAAAAGTAAAAGCCAATTTCCATGTGTCGGGGTACTTATAAGTTAATGTGAGGCAGGGGCTATGCAAGGGAAAACCTGCCATCAGCGTCTTACCGTTCGGGGTAAATTTATTAGCTGCGCAGATACGACCGCATGACACGTTAGCTCGGGAATGCTGGACGTGTGCTTGAATGAGCGTACAGTTTCTTATTCATTTTCATTATTTTGTCTTCTGTAAAATTGGCAATTACTGTTAATCTGTCTCAATTTATCCACCCCCCAGCGTGTGCCGTTCAGAGTGAACATGTATGTTATGGTATAGCGTATACATGTCAGGATATATAAGCCACCTGGTACGAGATTGGACACGGAGAGCCTGTAAATGTCCCAGTGTGTCCGCTGACGTCTAAACTGACTGCGCGCAGACTGCATACAGAGACAAATGAAATTAATGTCAGAGCAACGGCTGAAATGCACTAATGCTTTAATGCCCCACCATTCTGTTGAGCAGAGAACAAGCTATGGATGGAGAGAACAGGGTTTGTTGTCGCATGGGAAAGTGGTCAGCATAAACATTGTGTGTTTTTTCTAGCAGTGTTTTTTCATGTTGCTTTCAAAGCCGTCTTAATTTTTAAAATAAAGTTAAAGTAAAATTCCAATCTTTATATTTTTGCTATAGCTAAACAAGCAAACACAATAAAACCACACTGGCATACATTCAAGCAAAAGTCAACTATAATGAAGACACATTTTTACCCGAAAAAGCCGAACTGTGTTCTCACGGTAAGAGTGTTTTTCATAAATGCAAGACTGAGGAATGTCGTTGCATGTTTTTAATGTTATAAACATATATTTCAATTACCACATTTGTTGGACAAAACACTAACTTAATAACAATAACTTAATGTACAGTAAATACATGTCTCAATGTGTATTCAATAAATTGTAAACTTTCTCTTAGGAAACCACAATGTAAATGTTAAGCAACGTTTAGTAGCAAAGACACTCAAGTATGTGCTCATACAGAAACTTACTTCTAAAAATAAACCTTAACATTTACTGCAGTAAAAAGTGTGACAACTAGCCCCGGTTTCCCCATGTATATCTGAAGAGAGAGATGGGAGGGGTAGGGCAAGCCTCGGGGGTCACAGTGATCTGACAATTAACACTCTTGCCCTCTCCCCAGGTGGGTCATCTGAAGACAAGAGTCTATCATCAGGTTAAAGGGTAAAATCAGGAAATAAGCACTATGACATCAGTTAATGCTTTAGCTTGCCAATTTTTCTTTTGATATAAGTATTACCTTTTTCTGTGTTTGACACTAAACCCAAACTTTTAAACTGGTGATTAAAAACAGCAGGGTGGAACGCAAGATGGATTAGATGGTGTTTTAAATAAGCCAAGACTATAAAGCCTTTGAGATGAATGAGAGAAGGGTAAAAACAGCTTTCTAAAAAAATCTAGAGAAAAAATCCATTAAAAGCTCTGCATTATTTTAAGGACTTCCTGTGAGGTAAATACAAGCTCATCAAATAAATCAAAGAATTGTTTCTGTGTCTCAGTGATACAGGGCAGTGTGGCTCACAGAACAGTCATGTGCTGTATCTAGTGATTTAATTACACATAATGGATTTGTCTAATCAGTGACACAATGTGTTGTTTTACAGCCCTCCTCTGAGAATACGGTTCATTTCACACCAGCTAAGAACACGAGATTATATCGCTGCTCGCTGACAAATTGCAACCCAATTTATTATTGGACCAAGACGCGTCTAAAGATCAAATAAATAATGGAGGCGCTGGACAATCCCATAATTCATAGCTTGTGCTTTTCATAAAACGTTGGGTTTCCCTGCGTTGAATCACCAGATTAAGTAGCGCATGAGTCACTCACCGATAGGACCACATGAGAGGCAGAACGGGCCTATTATGTGTCCGTCAGCCTTGAGAATTTTCCAGGAATCATTACTGTTCGTAGCCCTCTCACAAACCTTGACTTTCCTCGGTTAGACTTCAATGACTCGGAATTTTAATCAAACAAACATCAACAACCCTATTTGTCTAAAAGTCCAAATCATTTATGTTTGAGAACACAGCAAAACATCTTTATAAAAATACAATGTTTATCTGTGTACCAGCATATGGGTGTTCGTGAGTATTTTGTGTCTGGGTTTTTTTAGGACAGACATCGACACAGACTGTCCTTTTTTATCTGCTAATCTAAAGCGTGCCAATATCCTGTCTGGGCCGGTACCATGCAGAGATTCACATGGGGTGCCTGGGGCATGAAGATGTGATTAATTTAACTGTGTCAAATAGTTTTACTACCCGGTTTCACCGTGTTTACTGGGGAGGAAGAAAATAGTGCAATTTTATCCAGTGGAAAGTTTGTCCTCTGTGACCGACATGGGTACACAATTTATTTGTTTGCTGCGGTTAAACATGCTGGCTTTCAATCTGAAGTCATTTTACAACTTTTACACATTATTCTACAGCTTGTCCATTACAGTATAACTATTATAACAGACACTGTACAATGTCATGTTAAAGCTACTATATTACAGTTAATCCGTAACGTTTGCCTCTCTACTGCCATCTCTGTTTAAAACATAAAACTGCAGCCTAATTTATGTCCTTTTTCTTACATGTTGAAATCAGACCCACAGCTTAAATTATATATTATTCTTATAAACTTACTGTTGTAAATAAGTTCATTTTTAACCCAAAAAAATACGGATTGCAGCTTTAATAATTTTTAAATATTTCTCTTGCTTTTAGCAGTAGCTAAAATACTTAAAAATGTCACAAATAACACGTTTGTCAAATATAGTCTGTTAACTAAAAATTAAAGGTTAATTTTATTTTCTCACCCTCGTGGTGTTCAAAACTGTTTGACTTTTTTATTCCTTGGAACACCTGAAATCCTGAATGTGTGCTAGTAACTCTTTTCCATGCAATTATAATGACTAAACACGGAATCATTAAAGCTGCAAAAAAGATGCAAAAGCATTTGTGTTATTATAATACATATATACGTTTTCTAAAGCCAGACGATAGCTCTGTGGGAGAAAGAGAAATTTAACTCACTATTCACTGCAAATCTTGACATCTGCCCTAACTGTCTGTGATGTCTTCTCTAGAGAAGTAGAGGTGTTATGAACCGTGTGTTTTCTTGAGCCAGATCTGTAGTGTGTGAGTTGTATGGACCACTTTCATGACACTTTTATGGTGCTTTTGAGCTCCAGCCTCCATTTATTGTAACCTGGGGTTTAGAATGACTTGAGGATAAGTAAATGATGACAGAATTGTCATTCTTGCGTGAAACATTCCTTTAAATTTGGTCATTTGTTCTCAGCTTCCCAACCTTTCCCACATTATGATGAACAACTTTCAGAAATATGCCTCGTCTAATAGGCTCTTATTAAAATGCATGTGGAATTTTAAATAACATTTACAATAATGCATTACATTTAATGCATTTTTCCAAACAGTGCAAGCCATACGTTAAACACATATAAACTCGTGCATGCACTCCCCAAACCAAACCTGCTATCTTGTCATTAAACGCACGATGTCCTGCCACTGGAGCTACAGACACAAGATAGAACATTAAATATGCATTCAAAGTGTTTAAATATTCAGAAAATTTAGCGATTTTGATGAACAAGTTTAAGCAGGACAACACATTGAGACAGTAGTCAGTCAAGTCAAACATTATCAGACACACTACCGGCAGATTACCGTGTGAAATACATTGCACCATTCAGAGCTGAATCCAGTCTACAGAGTTCAGGTTTAGACCTACACGGTCTCCTTAATTAGCAGCATATGTTGTATGAAACTGCAGATTTACACAGGCTTCCTGGATCAGAGCGTTAAATCACATCCAGTTGGATGTGGAAGCCTGACAAACAACTGAATTACTGTTAGACTGATGAATCGTATGCAGAACAGTGTTCTTCATTAGTCTAGATGGGGTAACATTTGCATTCATTTCCGTTCGTAATCACGTTTTTCATAATGCTAGCTCGTATCCGTGAATTAAATTTTCTACTGTGGAAACTGAACTTCACTTGATACGCAGAGAAATGAACGTTACATACGGAAGAAAGTTTGCAATAACAGAGTAAAGAACACAAGACTCGCATCTCTGAGTTTAAAGTTTGCACATCCTTTGTTACATGAAAGAAAGAAAATTGATATAAAAACTTTTGTTGCTTAGCAACATGACATCACGACAGTGTGGCTGTTTCGTGCTTCTTAAGGCTAAGGTAAAACCTCCTGTACTGTTTTGTTCTATCATCAATCTACAGACACAAAGGAGTGTGTGTGTGTGTGTCAGATTTTGCCTAAGGATTATAAAACCTGAAATCATCTACATTGTTAAGAAAACAGCTTAACAAACAAACTAAACGTCTTCAATGAAAATCCAAAAATGCGTGAGGGTCAGGGTTCGAGTATAGAAAATATCATTAGCTTAGTATAAAAACAACAGAAGTCAATGGAAAGTCCCCACCGTGCTAGAAAAATAAATGTGTGTGTTTGTGTATGGAGTCAGAGCCAAACAAAGTCTTGTGCTACACCTAACTACATTTCACAATATACACAGGAGGTGATGAAATCTTTCACCGACCCCTTCACATGTCAACAGAGACCATGTGCCTTCCCACCGCTCCGACCGGAGAAATCAAAACATCATGCCTCATTTGCTTCACCAGGGGATGGACTTTGAATTCATTTTTGGTTGAAGAAGCATCAAACTTCTCTTGATTAACTTACTAAATGACGCGTCAGTGACAACAAGCTGCCTCGTGGCTCTAATTGATCCTCCAATCGTCCTCGGCGGAGAGTTCTCGTACCTGCAGCGCGGGGCGGGTTATTTTAAGAGATGATATATTATTCCCTTAAAAGTCAGTGGCTATGGTGCAGAAAAAGACAGAAATGATGGCTCCCCTTACAAGATGACATAATGAGCGGCCGGTCTGTGATATCCGCCCATTAAAAAGAAACCCCATGTTTGTCATCGTTAAACAAACAGCTGCAGTTCCTGCAGGTCATGTCTGATAGAGCTCTGAGCTCTGATACGGGCTAAACTAATTGTTGAAATGCTCATTAAATCAGATAAAGTAGCACATAAATCAGCCTGTAGGTTTGAGCTATGGTCAGCCTGTGTCGTTTGGCTGGAGAAAATCTCCAAGGGACGTTTGTTCACCTCCTTAGATCTCATTACATCTCTTTCTTGACAAAGTTCCAGCACCTTTGATACTGTACAAAGCCTGGACCCAAACACAGCTGCTCTCCGTGGGCTCAGATAAAAAACAGAGCAAGATTTTGACCTAATGTTGCAAATCTGAGCATGAAATCAGGATTGTGTATGCAACGGATTTGAGTTTAACAGTCTTGTTGGTAAACCAAAGGCACAAACTACATTCTACGGACCGCAGTTCCTGGACCAAAATCTTTTGTAAATTTAGCTGAACGAGCAATTACACAATTTTGACGTAATACCGTATACTTGATGTTCTATAAATACATGAATTTAAAAAATACGTTTTGACTCATAAATATTGATGAGTGGAATCCAATATTTGGTTTCCAGAGTCCTGACATGCGGTAGGCGGCCCGACGTCGTAAATAAAGGTTAGCAATGATGAATGAAGCACATTGCTAGATATGAAGCATTGATTTTATTTGCTCTCCTCTGACTACGGTTCATGACCCATTGCCAATCTGAAGGCTGCACTCCATCAGAGCGTGCTGTTCTCTTGGAATAGCTGGGAAACGCATTAAAAGGCTCATTTGGAACACATGTTATGGGTGGGGGAAGCCAAATGTTGACACGCAACACAATCTGAACACGCCTCTATGAATCTCCTAAGTGATTAATAACTGGCTGGGTTTTTCTAACCGCATGCAAACGGATATGTCATCTCTCATTACTGCGTTTCATTATTGACTAATCGATACTGCAGCGCTGCATGAAGCTAGCGCTTGTACCGGACGTCAACGGCTAAATTGAGATACAGTGTTTGCTGAGTGAAGTCTGTACTTTGAGAGTCCAACAAGCCTTGTTAGCATCATGAAGCTCTCTGTGTTTTGTCCAAAGACTTGCAGTCTTTATGTCTAACAAATAAATTGAGATAAAACAGAGCGCGGTTTGTATTTTGAGTGCAGATATATGCAATATTTCATCAAGGCAGTGAGTGATTTACTTTTGGGGATTCGAATTCAGAGGCCCGCCTCTTAAAAACAAAACATAACATTTAGAAAAGATTATAATGAATTTTATATACACATAATACACATAAATATGAAAAAAAAACATCTAAATTGTGCGTTGAGTGCAAACACAAACATTTAAAATAAAGAAAACAGATTTCACCCTACTTGAAATCTGACATCTGGGCATTAATGCAGCGTTCTGGTCGTGTCATAGTTACTGTAATTATGGTATGGCAAACTGTTATGTTCTACTCAGAGCTGTTTATGTTCTTTCAGATGGTATAACTGTAGCCAGGAGATCCCCAACTGAGACAGGAAACTCCAAAAAAGGGGCGAAAAACTCCCAAAATGGGTGTGGCCTATTCCTACTGTTAGACAGACACAACAGGCCAAAACCTTCTAATTATGGTAATCACGCACCTTTAGTTCCTGCACATCAAAAGAGACGACGCTTTTTCAGACAGCTTATATACACATACACATATATATATACATAAACACACACACATACATGTATAGATAGACAGACAGATACACACACATATATATATTCCATGACAATTAACCGCTAAAGATTCAGCCAAATGGTGTAGTTACCTCATCTACCAGCAGGGTTTCTGTGGCCCACGCTAACTAGCCAAAACCTTGACCTCTTACATGTACCACAGTTTGAGAAAGACTGTTTTAAATGAAAGACAGCAGGGCGACTCCCCCTTTTTACACCTCTCTCCACTTGGCAGACAGATTCCTTAGACAATGTACAACTTTGACACCGGCCGTTATTTTAGCGAACGCCTAATTTCGTGCTGACAAGTGGAGAGCCAAGAGAAATATTCATTTCAGGCGTCTCCAGGAGTTTAGATAATCTGGCACTCCGAGACAGCATATGGAAAAACTGACGCGGAGTAACTGCGACCAGCGTGTTTAAATCAAGACCTCTGAGGAGCGGATAAAATACCTCTACCGAAATGTTTACATTCACAGTATTTCTTTACACTGTAGCTACGTCTGCCTAGCCGGGCTCACTTTCTCTCAAAGTGGTAATAAGATTTAAGCAAATGACATGCTTTTAAAACTATTTGTGTGAGAAGCACAGACCACTTTGTATTTCCAGGCAAACCGATAACTCCCCAGACAGAGATGCATAGATCTTTTAACAAGTTTGTACTGTGCGGAAGGCGAGAGGTCATTTAGGTTTAATCTTTTTGTATTTTATAGCATATTCAAGAAGCAGTACTTACCAAACATATTCCTATGGGACGTAATTGGCCTCGCTGCATCTGAAAGGAGGAAAATTCAGATAGTTGTAAATCAGAATGGAAAGGGAGAAAACATCATGCTCTTTCCCATAATGATACGAAGTTCATGTCCGAAAACCACATCCTTCACAACGCATCTGGCTGCTTGGTCAACGCTAAACCATAAACCGCACCAGCGACTCAGCACTCATCAGTCCACCCATCTGCACATAATTATACATGCACACAGCCTGGCAGAGAAAACTTGCTAACTACTTTAAATCATGCCTGAACTGGCAACACTCACAAGCCTTGGTTTGAGCAGATGCATGGCCAGGTCATTATATGTCAAGCTCAAAATACATGATCAAATTCCTTTCTGTCATCATGCCTTACGATTGAGCTGAGCAAAAACAGTATGTAGAAATCTGACAGTGCTTTTTTAAAATAATCTCTTTGCCAGTACCGTCGCCACGGTAACCTTAATAAAGATGTAGAACGTTCATTAATCAGATGGTTGTACAGGAAAAGTGAACAGAGTTCAAAAGAATAAAACTAAATGTGTTTTTGCTCTACGAAAGTGGCCATTTATCCCACATTGATCTGTAAGAAGAAACATGACTCAGTATGTTATATTTGTAATGCTGTGAAAGAGCAGTTTAAGTATTATTGTTGCTTTACTACCTGTGGTCATAAGGAAAAACGACACAAGCTCAATAATTAAGCAAATAAATTCATTTAGCCACCTGAGTGTCTGAAACTTGATAGAGATGAAAAACAGGGAAAAAACATTTCATTTGATTTCAGGCTAACATACCAAACATGCATCTGCTCACAAGATCTCCTGACAACAGTTATCAAATAAGAGCCTGACATCTCCTTCACCCCAGAACACACACACACACTCACTCACACACACACACTCACACACACACTCACTCTCACACACACACACACTCACACACACACTCACTCACTCACACACTCACACACACACTCACACACACACTAACACTCACTAACACACACACACACACACACTCACACACACACTCACTCACTCACACACACACACACACTCACACACACACAATAACACACACACACACAC
>JAZGTK010004354.1:0-24828 GCA_036877625.1 Ambastaia sidthimunki | reverse complement strand
AGACTTAGTGAGAGCCAGCACATCTGTTCTAATGGGAAGTGGCGCTGGGAATGTTATGGGTAACACAGTCAGTTACACGGCACACTACAGCTTGACAGAATCCACATCACTCACACACGTCAACACAGTCAATTGGTTGTGGTGGTTTTCGTAAGAACCCCATATATATTTTTTTTACGTAACGTTAAAAGTGACTGACTGAATGGGAATGTCTCGGTTACTCTGCAACCTGCTTCTTTACCCATACAGGTACAGGAGTGGCTCAACATGCAAATTTCACTAGTCAATGTTCAATGGCCATTTTTCCACTACTTAGTGGAGTTTGGGGCTCCCAAGCGAAAACCCATTTATCAGTCTATGACATAACATCTCTGTTCCCTCCTTCAGGGAATGAGGGTTATAATAGTAATGTTTCCGGGATGTTTCACATAGTCAGTGGTGTCAAACCTACTTAAACTTATCATACAGCTTCAGAAGGTTTGAAATACAGTATATCATGCAAATCACATGGACTGCTTTAATGATGCTTGGTTGGCAGTATAAATCATCTTGTGCTTTTCTTATATGGAAAACAAAAGCTTGGACATTTTGAACTTCTCAATCTGTGTTTCATGGAAGAAAATCATAAAGGTTTGTAAAAACATGAAGTGAGTAAATGATGACAGAATTTTCATGTTCAGGTGGATTACTGCTTGCATTTGCATTGAGTACATACAGTATACTCTCATATACTGTACGAGGGCGACCAGCTCACAGTTAAGTTAGAAACAGACCATACAGAGACACACACACACACACACACTCAGACATCGGGGAGGCCTCTAATGCGAGTGTTTGGCAGGGTTAGTGCTGAGTCTCAGCATGTGGTTAGGATCCAGATCAGGTGCACTTAAAGCTCGGGTGTGTCGTCACCATTAAAGATCTTCAGCCCATGACCTGGGCTACATTTGTCCCACACACATCCTTAGGCATACTCCCTTCAACCAGTATCCTTACAGCATGAAGACACGCAAGCTGTCCAGAATCCAGAGGTTGTGGGTTGTGAGTTTTTCTTTTTCTTATTTTCTAGTCTCTTTTCTCTGTGCATTGACTTTTGAGTAGCGTTGCTGTTAAAGAAAGGTCATAAATGAGATCGGAAATGTTGTTGTCTAATTTGCATCAGTTCTGTATCTAACATGGTTGAGGTTTAGCGCATTTTCCCAGGCAGGTCTCAGGGGATGTAAGATTGGTCTGTATTGATTGTATTGATGCATGTTATGTTTGACATAATTGTTGCCTCTCCTGTTACATGCTGTACCTCAAATTGACTTTTAAATGTAGGTCAATCAAATGCTAGCTCACATTTATTTGCTTGTGTTTAACCCTAGAGGATTTTGAGGACACTTTACCTACTTTAAAGTTTATTTAACCTGCCAATATTATTGCCAATATTGTTTATTTAGATTTATGCTTAAAATGAGTGAAAATAATTTGCCAATGTGTTGGCAAATATTTTAATTTATATTCTTAGAAAATAAGTTAAATGTTTTAACACAATTTAATTTCTCAAGTAACTTCATCTTGTTTTAAGAGTGTTGACCATGGGCATATACAGTATTTCATCTTAAGAAGTGGGGGCAATAAACATAAATTGCTTGCAATAAAAAAAATTGTACTTTAGGGAAAAAAGTGTAAGGATTGTAAGGATATGTGTACATAGAGGAATGCCTTAGTACTATTATTAGTGTGCCATTATCCTTATTCTCAAAGTTTCTCAATGGTTTAATGAAAAAGCTGACTAAATTGACCAAAATATTATTCTTTAAAACTATTAACTGCTATGTTTGACTTGTTTTTGACCTGACTGTCCCTGTTTTGTTCTCGCGGTCCCTCAGTACTTTCTGTCTCCTGTTCCTGTGACTGACACTGTGACAATAATATTTCCATAAGCACCTATTCTTATAAAGGACTGGAAATAATCCTTAATAAGAATCCTTATAATATAGATGCTTTACTTTAATTAAGGCTAAATTGCCTTAATATAGAGATTGTGGACTTACTTGGTTGTTTTGGTGCACTGAAAAATGATCTTATGTACGTTTTTCTTTTCTCCGTCAGTTTACCTGGCAAACAACACAAAGCTATAGTTGTTTAAATATGAGATAGGTTCATAGGTTTACTGTGTGATCATTTTATAATTATTAAATTATCTTGCATTCTCCATAAAGTATTTAGGTCTTATCTGGGAAAAAGGATGTCTCTTACTTAGATATTAAACTAAGGGAGGGGGACTCAAATGTTGCTCTGTTTGCATTTGTTGTTGTTTGGCAATTGTTTTACTACTTACACTATGTATATATACAGTATAAATATATATACTGTATATGTAGTATATAAGTATTATATTATATCACTATATTAATACACATAGTTGTTTTTTAAAGATATATTTAGGGGGGAACAACCCCTAGATGGTGTAGGTCCTGACCCCCCATAGTGTAGTGGTCTTTTTTTACTAAGAAAAAAGTTTTTTGCAGCCTGTTTACAAACGATTCCCCATGGTCATGGAAAAGCTGAGGGAATATTATGATAAATTGTGATTTCAAGGCCTAGAAATGAATACAATATTAAAATGTCAAGGGAAAGTCATGAAAACTTCTATAGTGTAAATTAATTTTCATTGGCTAGAAATTAATTTGAGTGCTATCTCCATGAAATTTTTTTTAAAAATCCTTATCCAGTTATCATGAATGACTGGATAAGTTACAGAAATTCGTAGATCAAAAGGTGAGAAAACCCAGTATGAAGCAATTCTACATTTGAAATGAATCTCCACACCAGAGAAAATTCAGAATACAAATGATGTCTCCTCAGAAGTGTCTTTAGATGTCAGCTAACTGTTGCACTCTGTAAGTAAGTGAGGATTACAAAACTCCTCTGACTGCTCTTTGAATTGGACTCTTCTGAGACAGAAGAAATGGGTTCAGTTTAATCTAGTAGATTCTGCTATTCACTAATGAGTGAACATCAAAGCTACTCACATTAACAGCTCACAAAGTTCATATTCCACAGAGATTCACATTCAGTATACATTTCATTAGTAAAATGTTCAGACTTTAGCATGTGTAAACTGGGTGTGTCTGTTGAGGAGAAACAATAAGCGACTGCTTTAAATTAATAAAGAACTGTGGTAACATTTCCTACACTTGTGTTTATCCTTCAGCTGGTTGCTGTAGGTAAACTAAATCATTTTCGTTCTGGCTATCCATTATTACTGGAAATTCGTTTTGTTTTGTGCTTGGCATTACTGTCTATATCTATACTGATTGTTACAATGTAAAATGATGATGTTTAGAGCATAAATCTATCAATAAAAAAGTTTAGTAACAGAATCAAACCTTTCAAGATTATAGGTTTATTTTGGCTGGGTAATTTTATCTGCATATTTTATTTATTAAGCAATGCTATTTGTACTTTATGGCTTTTAAAGTTTAGCTTTTTTTATTAAACTATTTCACTCATTTTTAATTATTATTAACTAAGTTTTCCCCACGTTTTGAGGTTTATGTTGCTATCAATGAGCTGTCTACTCTCTGGCTCCTGTGAACAACCTAAATTTTTTTTGGGAAGCACAAGAGATATGCTATATCAGCTGAATCTGAATCTGAATTCTATCACTAGTCTAACTAAAACCATGAATCCAGATGTTCTTCTTTAAACTGAACCGCATCATCTTTGCGTCATTCGCACGCATTTCAAAAGAACACCATGCCTGCAAACATCACCCTTGGAATCAATTGTCAAAATTAATATGTTACTATGTCATAGTCTTGTATTGTAACATAACACTTATCAACACAATAAATGATGGCGCACCATAGTGTAAGTATCAGCGAATCACCAATTTTAATGTATCAGAGGATCCATTTAGCTTTTAGCCACTTACAGTAATGGACTACAGCAACACATTTACTGCAGTGTACCGAGATGCTGCTGCCTCCCTATAATGCACAAACTACTTAACAGAAAACTTGACATGCATTGTCAGTCATTTCACCTCGGAAATTATGTTTGCTGTTTCCGTAAATGCACATAGGCAGTGGCTGTTCTACATCATTTTTACTGGCCCAGGCTGGTGCCAGTCGGGATTTTATGGGGCAACTACCTTTTACCTTAAATGTCTAATGTATAAATATACGACATGATGCTACTTTTTGAATGAGGCAACTAAAGATTTACCAGCCAAACTGAAACAAAAGATTATTGATCAATAACCATAAATAAAGGTTTAAGCAGATGTTTAAAAAATCTCATGAATTGGAGGTCTGTGGCTTTTAGTTCATGTTTGTTAGCTTGGTGACCATTGCTAGTGTACTTATAAAAGTTACCAAAACACATATGCACATTTAAAATTTACAGTCCCTTTTGGGCTGAAATGGGCCTTATTTTTGTCTAATAAAATGTTACTTGATATGGAGCCTGTTTCTCTAACCTATCATAATATACATAATATAATTTACATAATAAACTAAAGACTAGATTTTTAGTTTAGATTATCCACTAAATTATTTTACAATACCACATGTTTTTTTTTTTTTTTAATATTTTAAGTAAACTTTAGCCCCCCATGGAAGCTTGTTAAGGCCCCCTGGTGGGCCTTGATCTCCCGCATTGAGAAACAGTCAACCTATCTTAACCATATGACAACACTGTAAGTGATATGTAATATAAATTATGCAGATGAGCCATATGTAATATAAAACTTATCTAGCTTTTGTTTGAAATATTCTCCTTTAACTTTATAAATGACCTGGTTTACTGTTTTTGTCTGCAACCACAGACCCTGTTTTTAAACTGCCTGTAGGTCCTGTTTTTATCTCCAGTGTTTTTGTGTGGAATTTGCACAGTTCTGGGGTGTTCATCTAAAGGCTGAGGTTATGCTGAGACTCCTGTGTTATTTTGGCACAGAATGTTAAAGCATAAATAACTGTTACTCTTTTGCAATTATGGTATGTGACCTTGAACACGGGTTCCATAATTCTCACATTCGAAGCTGCTGTCTTTATAATAGTAAATTAAGCCTTTAAAAAGTATCTGTTATTTATTAATCTGTGACCAGAGTGTCGAACTCCTTTAAGCTCAGGTCAGATTTGATAAAATCTTACCTTGTACAGGTATGTTTTCTTATTTATAAACCCATATGGAATGTGTGTTCAACACATGGTCTTTGGAATCAAATAGTCTAGAATCAACTTTATAACCGCATTTAATAATTAAAGGCAATTTGGTAACAGTTTATTTTACCAATAAAAATAAATCAAACACTAATCCTAACATTAGGGGCAGTTGTGATCTACTGGTTAAGGAGTCGGACTTGGTAATCAGTAGGTTGCTGGTTTGCTTCCAGCACCGGCAGGTAGCAACTGAAGTGCCCTTGAGCAAGGCACCTAACCCCCGGGCACTGCAGGGATAGCTGCCCACTGCTCCGGGTGTGTGTGTTTGTTCACAACTTGCAGTGTGTGTTCACTCCTCACGAAGGATGGGTTAAATGCAGAGGTCACGTTTCGGTTATGGGTAACCATAACTGACAAATACATGTCACTTTATTTATTAACCTTATAGTAAATACATGTTGTTAATTAATATTACTCAGTACCTAAATGTATAATTACACTCTATAAAAGACACCTTAAAGTGTAACCAAGAATTTTTATATTACAAGGCTTTGGATTACATATACTGTACATACAAATCAGTAAAAATTTGCCATTTAGTGAAATTTACTTACGGCATATTTTCTATTGTTCACTGATTTAATGTTTATCATAAGTAAAGCGTAAGATGTTTTAGTCTCAAGCCATAACATGTACTATAGAAAAACAAAGGTTTATCTGTCCAACTGTAGCTAAAGTTAGATATAAAATCATATTATATCGTGAAGGGCCTTGATCTAGATGGACATAAGTATATCAGGTTTGTTATTTTTGGGGACAAAAAATGAATCTACAGATGTGTCCCAGAAAAGGTTCCACACTTTTTGTTACAACAATGACGGGAAAGATTTCACACAATACTATATTCAGGGAATCTGCTTTCAGATAGCCTCACCATCTCACAATAAAAGAGGGAAGAGCTTCTGACTGTTCTGCAGGGGGGTTTTCACTGTAATAGCGTGATTGTTGTACCACCCGCCTCGAGAACCTCTCTGGAGAAGGTGTCAGTTCTGGCTGTCTGGAGCAGATGTTCTGGTCAGCAGGTTCTCGGCTCCCATAGATTGATGAAACCCAGGCAGTCAGCAAGGCGGACAGCTCAGAAGTAACGAATATGCACATTTTAAGCAAGTTTTAGGTATTTAGAAGATGTTTTATCTCTCAAGAGTTTACATTCTTGTGTTTTCACATTCATAATGCAGTGTTGTCTTTTAAGTTGTTCTGTGCATTGACATTTTCTGTTTACAATAGAAAAGCTACATTTAAGTTCTTTATTTTTTTCCCAAGACAAGAATAAAAACAACTATTGCAGCCCAACAATGTTAAGAATGGCCTTCAAACTGCCCACACATCCTTAAAAATTCAACATGAAATGGGGTTCACAACCCATTTTCCTGTGTAACCTTCTGTTAAGACATTCAATAAAATAATATGTAGGTCAGGACTTGATTTTATTTTTTGCCAGTTGGTTGGATTGCAAAAAGTGGGCTCTACTGTATATAACAGGCAGAAGGTCAGCCAAAAAATCATTTTGGATAGAACAAGTTTTGATACGGTGGATGTGGACAGAGGAATAGACCACAAGAAGAAATCTAAGGATACTATTGCACAATGATGAACTGAAACAGAAAAAAAATCCTGTTTGTATGTGCACATACAACGTATACAGTTGTCAAAACCATCCATTCACATGAATCTGCAAAAAATGGCTGGATTATGCATATTTGCATTTTGAAATCTTTAGGCTCTCAAAATGATGTTGTTGTGTAAATGAATGGCCAAAATGTTCAAAAGGTTTTTAGTTGTAAATGCACCCTTAGTTTTGTGAGATTTGCAAAAGTTGATTGTTTTGTGCATTCCACATTTCATTACAAGAATATTTGTACCACATAAAGAAGTGTCTCTCAACTCAAGTCTTGGGAACCACAGCGTCATATATTTGTATGTCTCCCTTATTTACTGTAACACCTGATTCAAATCATTAGCTTCTTAGCAGAGCTCCATGAACTGGACTGAGTGTGTCAATTCAGGGGAAAGTTAAGAAACAGGATGCAATTGAGTCAGGATTTCTTTTTCTAATTTGTTGCAATTCACAGTTTCATGAGGCCATGAAATTTAAAGTGACTGTGAAATTCAGCAATTAACTGTACTGACATTCACATCATAGTAAAAAAAAAACATAATCCAAAACTATTCAGAAATTTAGCAATATCTTCAGGATCCTTAAAGGGTGCACTAATTAGTACATAATGACCTTTAGTCCAATTTAAACTATTCAGAGTAGTCTGAAGTAACTTTAATTTGTATAGCGCTTTGCTGAATACACATTGTGTCAAAGCAGCTTTACAGAAGGTTTAAATACTGTTGTGTTGTAAACGTGTAGGAGTCTAATAGTAGGAGCAAATAGCACATCCTTTAAATCCATTGATGCCTTTTAATGTGTGCATTCAGAAACCAAGTTAAAATGAGTCAGTATCATGTTGAATCAAATTTTCCTTGACATTCTAGGATAAAAAAATACCTTGAAATACTATGAAAAGATAATGTAACATTCAGAACACCACATGTCTTCCTTCATCTAAAAAGAAACCATTTATTGATACTTTTGAAATTGGCCCCATATGGAGTGTTTTCATTCATTTTAAGTTCTCTATATGTTGTCCTTGGTAAATGAACAGTCCTTTTCCCCCATAAAATCGATTTAGTGAACAACAGTTTGTGATGCCTTTTATTGCTGGTTCAATAATAATTATATTAATAATGTAATTGTATTATTATTGTTTTATGGGTTTGATTGTGTTCTACTAGATGAAGACGTTTTTCAGAGAAAGACTTGCCATATGTAATTTTACAGAGTCCTGAGTGAGTCCTGTAAAGATGTTTATTTACTCTTTATTTACCCACATTCGCACTTCAATCATATGACATTCACCAAATCATTTCCTTTAAATATTGTGTTTGTTTTGTCCTCTGTAGTGTCTTTATGTTATCTCCTCTTGTTCTCCTTCTCATTTGGTTTCCTCTTATGCATGGATTTTTTGTTGCTGATGAAATTTCGACGTCCTGCACAGACCTCATTCACCTTTACAATCCTACTGTTGGTAATTTTGTCTTTTATTATTGTTGTGCGTGCTTTGTGGCAAATAAACATGGTTATGGTCTGACTATTTATAACTTTTAAGGGCTTTCTTCCAGTTTTAATGCCATTAGGATGGAAATTGATTAGGAGAAACTAATTTCAGATGCCTTTACATCTGTGGAATTGCACTATAACAGCAGTTAAGTTAATGAACTTGTAATGAGTGCTGAATCATCCAAGGAGTAGAAAGGAAATATAAATTCTGTTTAAGATTCAGTTGGAGTTCAGATTCTTCAGTTTATCAGTGTGAATCAGTTTCCATCTGTTCCTAGAAGCTCAATATAACAGCCACTTTGTATACTGTACACACACACATTCACACTTCCTGTTTTGTTTTCTTGTTTATTTCCTGTTTTCTTGCTGTTAACCATTGCAAACTTTAACAAACTTTAAAGGGACAGTTTACCCAAAGTTTTGAATTCTATTATGATTTGCTCACCCTCATGTCATTCCGGCTGTACAAGTATTCTTCAGTAGAAGCAGCAGAAGATGGACAGCAGAAAATCAAAGCTTCTCTTTTCTATACAACAAAGGGATCTAGTGATCAGGGGCTCCAGTCTTTGAAAAACACGAAAAGACTATCATAAGAGCAGTCCATATCACTTCTGCACTATTGTCCTGGACTTTTAAAGCCACAGGAGATCTTTTTTGTAAGGAACAGAAAAGAAATTCATTCACAACATTCAATTCATTAAGATTTGTTGTCAGGTTTGATGTTATGACACGCAACACCATTGGTTCTTATCACAATGCACTAAGTTTGAATGTGTAAAAAAGTTTTATTTTCAGTTTCATTACTTGCACGACCTAAGAATTTGATAGAAACTTTGCCTATTTGTTTTTATATTCCAGCTGAATGCTCCTAACATGATAAAGGCTTTTGCAACAGCCGCAAAATCTTTCATTTTGCACTCTATGTGCAGGAAAAGCTGGCAAGGGTTTCCATGTTTCATAAAAAAGAAATGAGTAAAATAACAAATAATTGAAAAGAATGAAAAATTTAATGACTTTAAATATTCCAAACAATAGACATGATCAAGAAGTAATCAAAATGTTCTATGTACTATTGATTTAAGCTGGTCGGACTGCCAGCTATGTAATTCTTTATATTTATGTTTTATTCAGCATGTTTTAGAGGTTCTTAATCCAGGTAGAAAAAGTGCACTCATAGTTTTAGAAGACAGTGAAAAAGTGTACTGATTTACAGCAGAATATAAGTGTCAATAGAACATGGCACTTTTACATTCTCTTTGCCAGGTGCGTCCTAAATGTCAAACTACATTGGTGACCAATGTGAAAGGGACAAGTTTGAAAAATAGGATTACAAATAATATCCAAGATCTATGATACTATACAGCAGGGGGTGATTAAATGACCACAATGTGAACAGTGTGTATATTTTACAACGGTGTGAAATATTCCTTACATAATCCCTTAAATATTTGCTGTCACCTTCTGGATATGCCAAAAGGCCATAACATCTCAACAAATCAATGCCTCTCAGGGCCTCCAAGCCACTCTTGGATCAGGCAAGATCTCTGCAATAATCTGGGGAGGGAGAACAATAACTCTTAGTCCTAAAATTAGATAATGACAGTAGTAATGCAAGCAGTTGTGTATGATCCAGAATCTGTCTTTTCAGTGTATATAATGTTTCCAAAAAATGTTTCCACATGAGAATAAGTGTCAGAAACATTAATTAACCTTTACTGAGCCTGCCTGGTTATCCAGGGTTAAATATAAATTGTGGGGCCATTATTATTAGCTAATTTGAAGTCGACTGGAACAGCAGGTGGTCCACCATTTAGATGGACCTCCACATCGGGTCTCTTAGAGGGAATTCTGGGAAGGTCAGCAGTGATGCCTGCCAGCTGGAGAGAACCCTGAGTGTTTTATGGATGAAACAGCTTTACTTGGTGGGTGCAGACATCACTGCTTTGGTTGGGGCTTTTGAATTTAGGTCACTTGTGAATGAGCATGCCATTGAGACGGATTCAATAATTCAATCAGGGCTTTTTGAAATATATATTTAGATGTTTTCTGTTTGTATCTCGATATTTATTTTAACCAGAATAGGATATATTAACTAAAAGCCTGTCCTCTTACCCTCAGGCAACCCTAAGGACATTCAGGAACCCTAAAGGACCCTCATTAGTAGCTCAGTCCTATCGTCAAGAATAAAATAAAAATAATTAGGAGCATTCGGGGGCCCTTCTTACTGAATAAGGTTGAACATTTTAGCATTTAAAGAAGGGAATGGATTTATGGGATTGGAAGAGAGCTTTCAAGATACATTCATAAGGCCTATACTAAACTTCAGAATTTGCTTTGCCAAACCAACATGAAAGTTTGTCTTGAGTTGTTCTCCAACTGTAAGAGGAACTGATAATGACCTACGGTATAAAACATGAGCCAAATTGCAGAACTGCTCCCCAGTGGAGTAGGCTGGAAATTCAAAAATCTTTCCTGCTGTGCCTTTGGCATCACATCCATTTTGATTGTTGGCTAGCAAACAACTACATTTCCAAATCAGTTGGTTTTTTTAGTCCCAGTTACTGTAAGTGTAGAGATAGATGTATATCAATGTAAATACTTTTGAAATGTTTAATTACGGTAATGATTCCTCATATATTGTGCTGTGTACCACACAAAGGTATATGCATTTAAAAGTAGTTTCATCTTTGGTCACCTAGGGGCAGTCTAGAAATTTGAAAAGTAGAGATCGATTTTAATAGACACAAAATATAAGATCTGCTGCTGCTAAGTTTTCGTAGGATCAGGCTGGACCTATAATGACAAACTTTTTGCTCTTCCTTCACTCACAGAGCTTTAAAGAAACTATATTATAATAATTGTATTCTAAATCAATCTAGCTGACTATCAACTGAGTAACCAACGGCTCCACTGACTCCATTTGCATGTGCCGCTAATGAGTGATCACATCACAGCATCTCTGGGCAAATCATTAAGCGTTTCTCCATTTTGATTGTTTAATTGAGTTTGCTGGATAAACACGTCCATACTTTTACGATAACTCAAAAGGACAACTGGACTTGAGAGAATGTTGCTATGGTAATGATCTATTCCTGCTAAGCAATAAAGCACTTGATTTACATAATCATTTCTTTGATTGAAGCAATTTGGTCTGGGTGCCTGGCTAAGGACTTTCCACAATTAGATGTGGCTGCTTGGAGGTTGAGTATTAACAGAGCCGTGTAAAGTTAGTGTTTCTCTGACAGCTGTAGAATGTAAAGAACATGTTAATTGATGTCCCCTTTCCTTTAGCAGAGTGTATTTTTAGACAGCATTGTCCCTGAAGTAAAATCTGGTAAAGATGAGAAGGGTGTCATTATTCAGAAGAGAAGGTTGGGAGGGGTTTGGTCAATAATTTGTCAACATTAAAACAAGGATATGCACAGTATTAAAGGATTAATGCTTTATTAGCAATGAAAACATTATGGAAACTTGCATGGAAAATCTTAGAAATTTTGGAAGTAACTTTGGAAGTAATATTTGGGAATTTCAATTTTGATTTCCGACCTTGAGGAATCATGGAAACAAAAAAAAATCCATGATACCTTACTTATACCGAAAAGTACAAATTTCTATGCATTTGTATACAGCTATATCAGCTTGATATTGCTCTTGTCTGAAAATTTGTTTCACACAAACAAACAGAGTTTTTCCTTTGAATTTTTTTCATCAAATGATTATACAGTATAATACTAAAGTCACATTCGGTTACTTTATTGATTTTGTTACTGATTTCACAGCAATAATGTGTCATAATTTTACAATAATGACTCTAAAGGGCTTTAATGCGTTGCTCCAGAGTCATGTTATGATATTCATAACACAGCTTGCGTTTCAGAAAGTAACACAATATTCAGTGTTGTTAGATAATTATGAGGATTCACTGCACTATGCTTATGCCATAACAACATTATGAACATAAAATGGTTCAGCAGTTCAGTGAACATATCCAGTGAAAGTACACCAGTAGCCTGTGTGTTCTCGATTATAATCACTTATCATAAATAGTGTGGAAAAGCAGCTTGCTTTGTGTAATATCTCTCAGGAGTAAGAGTGTGGGCGCCAACAGCAATTCAGGCAAATTTCATCTGTACTTAGGGGGAGATGGGGTCAAAGTTTAGAACTCTACATTACAAAACTCATGCTTTGGCACCAATAAATTTAATATTCCTGGATGAGTGCTGTAGACGGCATTGTCTGTGTTTCTCTTTTGTAACTGCGCTCTTGAAAATAACACATTGTTCCTGGTGTGATGCCAGAGTTGTTTGGTGGATAGATTGGATGAGGAGTTGAGATGTTTACTGACAGCAATACATAAGACATAATACATTTAAAAAGTGCAGTAGAAGTCTGACTGTGCAGGTGAAGCAAAAAATGTTTTGCTTGGCTGCTACCGGTTTAATACATGAGAAGGTGTTGAAACCTGCTGCCAGAGTGTGAGATTAAGAAAAGTAACACGTCGTTGTTGGTAGAATTTATATTCAAATTGACATAAAATGTCAGTTAAATACTGAAGACAGTACAGGACTATGAAATACCAATAACCTTAAACATGTGTGTTGTGTGCTTTACTGTATCCCACAATACAATACTACCATTTGCAATGTTTACCATTACATAATGCGTACTGTTTTCCATACTATTTTTAAAAATAGCTGGCAACTTACAGTATATACAGTAGCATATTATGTAAGGGGTAAGCTGAAATTCTATTCCAAACATTGCACATCATCTGTGAGAGACATGGAAAAGTTTTCAGCTATATTAATATGAAGTATGTTATCATTTTTTATTTCACTTGTCGTTAATTCAGGTCTTATTTCATGTGCTTCTCCTGTGCTTTGTGAATCGATAGCTCAGCAGGCAAAACATGGGCAGCTTCTGGTTTTCTCTCGTGTAGCAGTATAATTGACATACTGGTAAATGTATTCATGGCAGAATCTCAGAGTGTGACTAATGCAGCATCCCTCTGCAATAATCACGCACATTAGATGCATGGGATAGGCTGGAACTAGATCAAGAATTGTTAAATAAGCCATTTTTCCATTCTAGAATGTATTTGTATGGTATTGAAGGGTTCATGCAGCCTGATCTCACAAGGAATTTGTAATTATTTTACAAGGTGGGTAATTTGTATGAATCCATATGATGTGAATAATATAGAAACAAGCAATTTTTATAAAAATACAATGATGAAGCCCCACCCATAACTCCACCTCTAAACCTAACATCACTGTCGCTGATTGTACTAAATCAAGTAAATGAGATTGTACAATTTCATATGAATTAGCCAACTTGTATACATTTTCCTTATATTTTGTTGGGCATGAAAATATATCTGTGTCAGACCCAGCACCAAACAGACTTGTTGGCTTTGAGATGTTGTTTATGAAGCTATCAGTTCACTGCTGTCTAAATGAGTTTTGAAGCTGTCCATTAGCAAACTGTTTCCACAACTGCTGAAAGATGTGACGTCCAGCTGGATTCTTCTATTTATGGTGATCAGATTCTCAGTCTTCAGAGCACAGATTGGATCAGGTGTTCTTCCCTTGAGCTATCTCCTTTAATTTACTTCATCAATGAGTTTTTTTTTGCCTGCATCATATGTACTGTACTTACAGTAAGAATGATAGCTTGATTTTTTTAGTGCCATTAAATGTAGCTTGCTGGATACATAAAACTCTTTATAATGGTAATTATAATATATATTATACTCTAACATTATTCAAAAGGTTTGCTTTATTTCCAGCAGTGAGATTAATCCATTACAGTAGCATTTGTGCCATGCATGTGAAATGACTACATGACAAAACAGTGTAGGAGGTGGAAATGATTGTTCACTTCCTCGCGGCTTTGCCAGCCTAGTAACAAAACAGGCTTGGCAATTGGTCTTAGCTGCCATGACAACATTGATTGTAAAACGAAACGGCGAGCATGCTTTTATTCAAGGAAATTAACACGTAATTAAAGAGCCTAAATAGTTACTACACCATTTTAATTATCACAGGACCATTCTAAAAAAATCAATACACACGTCTTGTTTGTTTGTTGTCTTGATTGCATGATCCAATCACAACTAATGATGGTTAGTGATTTTATTTTAATAAATTAGAGTTTTTGTTAGACTAAAAATATGTCCACTGCTTCACATCTGTCTGTCTGTCTATCTATCCATCTATCTAGCAATCTAGCTATATTAATTTATCCATCCAGCCAACCAGCTTTCTTGTGTATAAAAAAGAGTAGATTAGACATTTAGCTAAATAACTCCTATTTGTGTTGCATGGAAAATTCAAATGATTCAAAATCATATGGGTTTGGAGCGACATACAGAAACAGTGAGTTAATAATGAAAGAATTATAATCATTGGGTAAACTGTTTAATTACCAGACCAGCTTGCCAAATAATTGTTAATACAATAGAACTGCTAAGACAACATTTAACATGAAAGCTTTCATGTTTCTCTGTCATTAGCATCACTCTGATGAAAATATTAGCTTTATTAATTTTTTTAATTACTGTATGATTGGTTCATGAATTTTGAATCAATGCAGGAGTGTCAGAATAATGTTTCTGATGAACATAGATCAAACTCTTCACTTATTCAACTCTGGGTTTTCTGTCACTCATTAGCTGCAGATCTCTGCCTGTTTCTCTACATTACCATATGAATGTGTAAAGACACACAAGCTTTTGTACAAGAGGAAATTGGAAGGTGCAGCATGACACGTCTCACATGAGAAAGATGTGCTAAATTAGGGCACAGTGCTGAAAGACACTTTTGAATGAGGTGTCGAGTAGCAGCTGGAACAGTATGAATCTGACCTTACTAAATGAGTAAAACAAAGCAAACAAAGGATTCTCATGTTCTGCCACAAAGCTTGCCAGTTAGATTACCTCTGCTTTGTAATTGCTTAGCTGTTTAGCTAGTTTTCACTGTTGCAAGAAAGTGCTGTGGTCATATTTTAGCAGTTTTTAAGCTTTTTTATTAAATTATTTAGTGAGGATTTCTTGGCATCTGCAGCTTAAGATGTAATGTGTTATGTGTGCACAGTAAACTGGGATTTTTTTGATAAATTATATGATTAAGAGTAATATAATTAAAATAAATCTGTCTGTTTAAATGGGAATCTTTGTGAGCCTCGTTAGCTTTGGGTTTTAATGTGCTCAGTTGATCCTTGCACATGTCATCTGTCACCTTTCAGATTTGAGTTTGTTCAATTTTTGGACAGCACATGTCCTCATTGGATGACCGCTCAATGCCAAGTCTTCTTTGTATTTCAACACATCATCTGGGCAATAATCATATTGCCAGCTTCTATCTGTAACTGTCGCTGTTTAGATGCCTCCAGAATTCCAGAGTGCTTGCAGTTATTTTTTTAACATGGATGACAAGTTAAATTCTAAACAACAGCAGTAAGAACAAGCTAAAACACTGCACCATCTTCTTCATTTTTATATACAGACATTTCCAGCGAAATCGTACCAGACAGCTCAAATAATAAATAATTATTGTAAACTTACCATTGTGAATCAGGGTAAGTTAAAGGGATTGTGTTAAACACTCATCTGTCATGTACTTGCTCAATAACGTTTTTTTTTAACCAAAAAAAGTTATTACAGCTTTAATTTTTACATAACTTCAAAATCAGCATCTTGTTTTGGAACTTTAAGTTTCATTCGTTAGTTTTCCATTTCAGGCGTTTATAATTGATTCTGAATGAATTATATCTACAGTATGTATTCATATATTATTTGCATGAGGACTGGTGTGGTCCTGCAGGGCCCAGAGACCTTTGTAGACTTGCTTTTGTCACAATTGTATAATTTAGTCTAAAGTTTAATTATGAGAAATGATTGCCATACAGTTGGAATTTGGGAGATATAAAACTGAAAACACTAGACTAGAACTATAGACTATAACTAGAACTAGAACACTAGACTATAACTAGAAATATTATTGCCATCACTAGCATGAACATGCCATGTGCATAATATAAAAGAGACAGCAAATTATCAGTACCCCAACACCACATAATATCAAAGCTGCAATATAGTATTCAGAACGCACTCTTTGTGCTGAGCATGGCCCATAAACAGATAACATTTCTCATTACATTGTTTATTTCACATTGTGCCAACAGTTACTGGCACAGATTTAAGTGCTGTTTCTTCTGTCTTCACTGTTACATCTGCAGTAGCTTGTTTTTGGGTGTCCGGTCATAGCAGACATAAAAATGCAGTACACTTTGAACGCAATGAAAACTTTTCAAATAAATAATGGACTGATGTTATAATTTAAGCAAGTGTTTCTATAAATGGTATAGTTCACTTATGTTTGCATCAAGGCATCAACCGAAAGACAATTTTATTATTTTTTTACCCATCTTTAAAAATGTTATCATACATGTTGTTTAAACAGGGATTTAAAAAGGTGTTAACTTTTGGTCATCCAAACCAAATAGTCAGGGTTAGGGTTAAAAAAATCTGATGTTTCCTCTGGTTCATTAATCACACTGGAAGGTCAGATCAAATGCATTGTGGGATAGTATATGTGCTAGATATTTAATGTATACAGAACATTTTCTTACTGTTCACAGTGAATATATATTCTGCAATATATGATGGAAAGCTATAGAGAACATGCAGTAGAAAACAAACTGTACATTCAACTTAAACAATTAAACAATATTCCCATACTACATGTATAAGAATAAAAATTATAAAAAGTAAAGAAGCATTAGGATTTTTTTTACATTTTATTTTTAAAAGTGCATAGTGAAAATGGTAGCATATGTTACTGACTCCAATGTTCTATAGAAATTGTAATAAAAGAAAACATGATAATATGATATTTAACACCTGTTGTATGTTTAATATTTTATTAAGACTTTTATTTGATGGGTATAAAAATAGTAACACTTTACAACAAGGTTAAATTTGTTAATATTAATTAACTACATTAGTTAACATGAAATAACAATTAGCAGTACTTTTACAGCATTTAGTGCATTCATTTCAACATTTATTTAAAATATCTGCTAACATTTAAAAATGCACATTATGAACTGACATGAATGAACAATGAACAACTGTATTCGCATTAACATTAACAAGAATTAATAAATGCTGTAAAATATATATTGGTCATTGTTAATTCATGTTAGTTTATGTTTCACTAAATAACTAACACCGAATGCAACCTTATTCTAAAGTGTAACCGAAATAAATACTGCATAATATAAAATACCCTCCGCGCATCTTATTTCATGCTGCAGTTTTGCTGTTGCGCAACATCGTGCTGTTCAAAAACGATTGCTGTTTAGCATCTCTCAATCCTAAACAAAGCATGTTTAGCTTTACCACGCTAACTCTCTTCCGCTCCCCAAACCCTTCTCTTACTCCCCCCACCTCTCTCTCTCTCTCTCTCTCTCTCTCACTCTCTCATTGAACGCTTTTAACTGTGAGTAGCGCTGTCCATTCCGCCTGAACAGCGCCTGCATCTCTGTTTTTATCGGGTCTTCAGCATGACTTCAGCGGAGTCCAGCGCGCAGGGGAAACCGTCTCAGCAAGACCAGGTAGCGAAATTAAAGACGAAGTGCTTGTTTTTTTACTGTTTATTTATACAGATTCTGTCAATCCCGAGAAGGGAATGATGACTGTGCTTTCTACTGTTAGGCTACTTGTGCACTCGTTTTGACAGGTATTCTTCGCTGCTAAACGGTGTGTAAAATGTGCATTTAGTAGGTTTATTTTGCATCTCTTTTAAATGGCAGTGCCAACCTGGTCACAGCCGGGTAGTTCTTTTTTTTTGTTGTATATTGTATGTAGTTTTTGATTGCGTATAATAGATTTTTTTCAAACTAGTTAAGCATGGCAATAAATGAGAAATTCATTTATTAGAGGAAAGATGATTGATTGCTTAATCAATATCACTTTAAACAGTAACCTTCAAGTAAGTGTTCCCTATAGCCACTGGTTGTGCTGATATGACATTGGTAAATTCATTCATTTTTCTCTAAATTCATTTGAGAAAATTCACATCATTTAAATACTACATGTTGATATCATCAGTACCATTTAAGACATTTAAGGCTGCCTGTATATTTCATTTAGAATATTTGATAGATTGTCTCCTTAGGCTGCAGTCAAAAACTGAACAGAACAGATGGCTGATGTAAACACGACTCTTTATTTCACTTTTTTGTCCCAATCAACAGTCTATTGTGCCATCAAAAACAAAGCCTGGCAACCTGCGGTTCTCCTCGTTCAAATCAATTAAGTCAAACTACTGCATCTGTTGTGCTCTGATTACCTTCACGCCATCCATTAATCAAACATTCACCTGACCTTGTTATATTGTTTTCTAACACATGACCCGCCATTAACCATTTAACACAGACGGCTGTTACTTTGAAAGTCAACGGAGACTCAGGAGTGATCAAAATGAAGTACTTTCTGAACATCATACTTAATCGTTGCTTATTAAAATGGAGTTGGAGAAAGAAATGGAGATATTTTTAAAAAAGTGAATCCTTATCCGCCCACTCGAGCTTATGTTTGCACTTTAGCTTTAAGTAGTGCTCTCTGATGGCAATAATTAGGGTTTAAGCAGTGGAAGAATCACTGTCTTAGAATAGCTACCTTTGATTCGGCTGGAAGGAGAGCCTTTATTTAGAGTGGTGGCAGCGATAAAGTGGGTCTGATAGACAGGATTAATTGGGAATTGCATTTGATGTTCGCAGCCCAGATGAAAAAGAACGTCTCTCGTGAAGTACAATTAGGAGCAATTGGTTTGGGCTTACAGTTGAAGGGAGAGAGCATGTATTGCCGCTCACCTGCCCTTCAAAAACACAGCAGTGTGTGGGGAACAGCTCTGGCCTTTTGATTTGAACCTCAGTCACGCTAACGACAAACTAAAAATTCAAAAACAAAAGAGACCTCTCGCAGGTTTGTTCTTACCTGTGTGATCATTAAAGATATATGACCTAGAGCTTCAAACATGTTTAGTATTCTGATGTTTATGCAGGCTTTTGCTTTCCAGGAACACATGATGATACTGGCTTCTTAATAACGCATTACCATTATTGGCAGTCAGAAAAGGTGCCTAGAAATAGATAAGAGCGCGTATGACTTGCACATCAAGGTGTAGGTTTATGTTTAACCTTGTATTCTAGGGTTGTGTGGGAGATGCTGCTGTATTACTGCAGATGTCTGTATTGTGCTTATTCTTCTTGTTTTCTCTTGGTTCTTTCATGATATGTCTTTCTTGAGGTGACAGATTTTAATATCTGCCAGACAGTAATATTATAGCGTGGCTGTATAATAGGTTACAGGATGGCAAACTGAACTTTCATTTAGCTGCTTCTGTTCCCTGCTTTTGTAGTTTAAGAAAACTCTTTTGTTCAGGTTTCAATTCACATTAAAATCTAAAGTAAAAAATCCTAGTACATTCAAAGTACATTTTTAAGTCTATATGAGCCAAAGTTTAACAAATACTACTGTACCATGACATGAGACTGACAAACAGACTGTGTTTGAAGGAAAAGAAAATCATATTTCATTTCATCTTGGGATACAATATGAGCCATATTCTTGCCAGATGAGAATCACCTACAGACAAATTCACATGTACAAGAAGTTGTAAGAGTGTTCTAAGTGGTTATCAGTGTGTTATGTGTTAAATGGTTTCTAGGGTCTCTTTGTTGTTTTCACCATGTTGCTGTGTCGTTGCCTCCAAAGTTTTAAGATGCTCTGGTCTCTAGACATTGCTTTAGCGCATTTGACATTATTTCACCAGTTTTATCATCTAAAAAAAATTTAATTAAAAAAGACGAAAAAGAGTTCAGGGTGGATTATTGCCAAAGCTTAATTCCCAGGGTAAGAGGTTTGTTCTAACTGCACATTTAGAAATATAAGTGGTGATGGTTGCCTTATTAAACACCAGTAATAATAATATTGTTCATATCCCAACTGCTTTTTTTGAAGCTGTTTGTCTACCTCCCTCCATCACCCTTAGGACACATCACCACATGTCCGCGCTAGACACTGGTTCTATTGCCGCAGGATTCAAACATTGGTTTTAGAAATAGGTTGTGTCAGTCTGAAATGTAGTGGATAGTTTTTTCCTATATTAGTCCACACATAACTGCACTATGATTAATTCAGGTCTGCTTTGCAGTATTTTTGTAACAATGTTTTTTATTTGTCTGTATTATAGTGAGGCTAACAAATGCTTGTTAATCCTACTAAAGCATGTCTCGTCTATCGGAATCAATGTCCAGACTCTACTAATGACATAAATCATTTAGCTTAGGGTGAACCTCAATGTTTCAACCCAACTTTTATTAAAAAAAAATTTTGAAATTGATTTCTTAGACCAAATAATGAATATAAAGCAGCCAGGAACAGTCCTGCATAGATGGAAGTTTAAAAAGCTGCCCAGGTTGAGACCTCTAGGAGCTGGTAAAATGCCATATGTACAATTTTGCAGGTCCTGCTACAAGATGCTAAAATATAAGTTCATTTGTTTTGGATACTTTTAGTCACAACATAATTCACACAGTTACAATTGTGTTATTCCATGGTTTTGATGGGTTTACTATTATTCTAGAATTCCTAGTGTGAATATAGCCTTACAGACAATGTTGTTCAAGCTTGCTTAAAGAATTATTTGCTAAGCTACATTAACAAATATTAAATGTTTATGATATAGCTATGACTGAATACAGGTTTTTGCCCAAAGTCAGGTAAATTTGAGACGCTGGATGGTGCATAAATATGAGTAGTGTTACAAGAAACAGCGAACACGTGAGGCAAAATTCTTGCAGGCTATGTTGTAAAAAATGTCACAATATTATTTTTCTCTTTTCAGATCAATCACAGTATTACACTAGCATGTGATCATTCATTTTGTAATTGTTTATATATGTAAGTAATGCCTTTATCTTTCTGCAAATTGCTTATTTCTGAAATAAAGTA
This sequence comes from Ambastaia sidthimunki, assembly GCA_036877625.1. Classification (NCBI taxonomy): domain Eukaryota; kingdom Metazoa; phylum Chordata; class Actinopteri; order Cypriniformes; family Botiidae; genus Ambastaia; species Ambastaia sidthimunki. The sequence goes on along the minus strand of JAZGTK010004354.1, from coordinate 3,485 downwards.
TAAGGGGGTTTTGACCTCTCTTTAGAAATTATGAAGTATGGTAGGTTGAAAATGTAATTTTAACATTGTTGCGCACCTCATATGTGGTGGATAAACAAGGCAATTTTCTAAAAATGTCTATTACATTACATTAATACAGTATAATACAGACCTAAACGAACAACTTTAAAAGGGTTTTGCTCTTTTGGTAAGCTTTAACTTTATTTTTTCATGGCAAGGTTGACATTTGCATGTAATTGTTCAGTAATGAAAATTTAGAGGATAAATGTTTAAATAATTTCACAATCCATAAAATAATCCAGATTCCAGAATTAGCTTCATTTTCTTTTTGCAAAATCTAAAAATCTATTTTTTAATGTAACCTGGGCATTTCACTCTTGGCTTCACAAGTTCATAATTTAAAACTAGTTAGAGATGTTTATAGATGAACTGCTAAAGTCACAATACTACATGTTTAAAAATTATATAATTCTTTACATATGATATTTTATATATGATGTTTTTGAGCAGGATTCATGGTTTCATCATGTGATCATTTCTTTAAACCTGTTTCTAACAGTCCTCTTGAGTTGAGTCAATAGGTCTCTTAAATACAGGAAGGTATGCATCACCTAGATTTTGACACCCCACATGTGCCAATCAACTATCCTGTGTGTCATGCTTATAAAGCGGCTGTCTGCAAGCAAATGTCATTGAGTGCTTTTCCTTTCAAATGTCTGCTGGTGTCTTATGTTTCTTTGGTCGGTGATATTTTTATAATAAACTGAGCCCTCGCTGTTGAAATGGAGAAACTAAAGGTTATTGATGGTGAGAGTATTAACAAATTGTTGGGAACGTGATATGCCATTATGATATCACAATATTTTTGTGGATGACCTTTTGGGAAATGAAGTGAAACATACCCGGCGGGTGATATAACAGAGATAGGTTTATGATTTGTGCACCAGCATTCGCATTAAGGAATAAAAGCATTCCGACAGTTTGTTCAGTGATAAAAATGCCTCTTTAGAGAAGCTCCGTACATGAGAAAACTGTGACACTTTATGTATTAGTGCTGTAACAATAGCTTGTTTTCCTCCTCTATCATTTCCTTTTGCGTCATTTGTTGTTTCCTTGTTTACCCATTAGGTCTAACAAAAGAGGTCGCTTCATTTTTAGCGTTGCCTCCAGTTTCCTTTTGCTCAGAGTTACAGCTTCAGCTTTCTGTGGTTCTTGAAAAGCTTCTGCAGGCTGAAACTAATGAACACGTCTTGTTCGTTGTCACTTTCTTGTAGTAGTTCAAGGTTACCCTAATGGCAGCTTGTTTCTTTGGTTATGTTCTCTTTAGTCTTGCAGAAGTCTCTCTGGAGTCTGATCCGCTTTGCAGCTTATTCTGCCCGTGAATAAACTGTGAACAGAAAACGTAAATTCACAGTAAATGACTAACCATTGATTTGTTCTGCCGTGACATTTAGGGGCAGGTAAATCTGCGATTGATGATACCTCAATAACTGGCTGGTAATTGAGGGGATTGAAGCTCATTGAAAATAATGGTGCAGCAGGTTCCACAAAGGCTTCAATGTATGTAGACTGTTTTGACTAAAAAAGTGAAATATATGTTTCTGACAGTAACAATCTAGTTTATTTGCTAATTGCACCAAATAAAACTCTTTATTGAAAAGAATATTTTTTACTGATTTGAAGACCACACACACTTTGGCAAATCCACCCAGAAGTGTCAAAAGCATTCATGGTAGCAGCCAGGAACCTGGAAAACATGACTTTGTTTTCTGACAGACTGATAAAAAAAAACTTTTTTTGTGTCCTGAAAGCTTCTGTTAAATTTTCTTTAAAAAATAAGGCAATTGTTGACACATTAGGAGTATAGAACTATAAAACTAAAGTGGATAGCATGGCTTAGATATATAAAAAAAATCTTCTCATTGAGTTCATTGAATGACTTTAAATGTGGGCAGAGCCTGAGACATTGTTAAGATCTCTTCTAAAGTGTTATCTTGTCTCACATATAAGAGCTTATTTGTGATTTTTCTTATCTACAGGATACACCATAAATAAACCACACTCCTCCTCAGTGATGCTGTTCATGTTTCTTCAAAAAGAAAAGACCAAGCTATTTACAATCACATAAACAGAGATGATAAAAATATGAATTGTGTGAAAGAAAAGAAAGACGATCATTAGAGAAACCAAGGAAAAATTAATGAAGTTTGTTTTTAGGTGAAATATATATTTTTTTTAAATTAGAAAAATTAGAAAGTTTGCATCTTCAACATCATCTGTCGAAAATAAAAAAATTACAGATTGTTCCCTAAAATAAAGAATTATATTAGTAATTTAAAATTCATTTGCAGTATTTATGTGTTATTAATAATTTAGTTATTAGAAGCAGTTGCTGAATCTAGTTTCATTTATCATGAGTTTCTTTGGAGTAAAGCTACAACAGTTTTGCAATTGAAGCATGTCAACCTCAATATAATAGAGAGATCTCCTAGGAGATTGTCACAATGTAAAAACAACTTAAAGGTTGCTCACGGCATGGAATCCGTTTATAATCTTAATATTGCCTTCAATTACAGCAAACCATGTTGTAAGTGAGACATTGAGGTTAGAAATGCATGTAGAATATCTTTAGTGGTTAAAATGCTGATGCAATTTCAATTACAATTAAGTCTCTGGCATATGGTGCTTCTACATTTATTTAAATGATACAACTATACTATACTGTATATGCACTGGTGTATCAATTGTATATCTAGGCATTAGTACAAAATGTCTATAGTTAATGTGATACACTGGCTGTGGTTACTCTGCTTGGACACCTGTGTGAACTTCATACATTCAATAAAATCACAATACAGTATTTTGTTATCTAATGCAGTTCCATTTAAGTTTTTCTATTAGGGCTTAAGCATTCTAACACTTTTTGGGCCCTCTATACTGTATATATTAAAATCTTCATGCATCTTTTAGACTCGATCTGTAAGTCTTTCTCATAATACAGATTATTTTGTTTCAGGAAGGGTTCATTTATCCTGTAATGTAACCTGAAGGACATACTACAGAATTAAAAAACTATCACAAACACCAAACTCTTCCTGAGATTCAAGGTCAAATATCAATTTACAACACAGTGACACTTTTATCCAAGAATAGAGAGGCAGGAATATAAGATGCAGTGAGGAAGAGACGTCCTACAGATTTCTTCAGTTGACAGTTTTAATAGATTTATTAACCACAGTTAGCCTTTAAATCAAGTAAATCTGTAGTGGTTTTGCTATACTGTTGATGCCAGTATTTGGACATAGACGAGACTCTTTACATTGATTACACATAATAGCAGAATTCAGTTGTTTATAGTTTACAGACTTTCATATATATATCTATATCTATATATCTATCTATATATGTCTATATCTATATATATGTATATATGAAAGTCTGTAAACTATAAACAGATGAATTCTGCTATTATATATATATAATTT
>JAZGTK010004353.1:0-24833 GCA_036877625.1 Ambastaia sidthimunki | reverse complement strand
GTATCTGATAATAAAGTAGCTTTTCATTATTTACAACCAACCAAGCAAACCAGAAGTCAAAGAATTGCTCAAGACTTTTACAGATTTGTTACTGCTAACATGAACCAAGAAAAAAACAGTGAAGCAGATGAAAATTGCACTTAGTTCTTTTCACACTGACGCTCCAATAAAAGCAATTCAGCCCTGTTTTTCACTACAGTGAATTAGCAGGGCTGTATTTGCTCATTTACCCTTGCCCAAAGGCACCAGCTTATCTCAGTCTGATGTGTCTAAGCTTACATCCACACTGCACCATGCACTCTGTATAACGGTCACCTTTAAGCTAACACACCTGCAGAAAATTGTTTGTTGGGATGTGTGATATATATATATGTGTGTGTGTGTGTTTCCGATCTCAGGTAGTTTTTAAAAAGAGTGAAGCTTGACTTTGATTGATGGCTTATCTCCATCGCCCTCCGGATGTCACAACAAAGACAGCCCGGGCCGGGTCTCAGGTTCAAAACAAAGATTCAATTCCTAATGTGCTCACATTTATCGCCTCTGTGAGGCAAGGCTATATCTCCCCCGAGTCATTTCATAGGTGTCTGCGCGTTTGGGTACGTGTGAGAGAGTTTATGTCAAAGAGGCGGGCGCTAAGACGGCCTCCCGTCTCACCCTTTATCTTCTCTGTTGTGACTTCCTGGCTAGATCGTACCTGGACAGCAGATTCACCCTCTCACTCGCTCCTTTCAGAAGGAGTCAAAGGTGACGCAGGAAGCTGGTATATATTGATCGGCGTGAGCAACATTTTTTCAGCTTCACTCTAAGATCGAGGTCACAGAGTCTTGGCTATTAGTTGTCTGCGAAGGGGTAATCGGTCACATGCTGGGGAGATGAAGTGGATTAGAACTGAATTGGTTGCCCTTTTAAGAGACAAATCATTTTATGGCTGTCTTTTTTCACTCATTTTCTTTGGAAGCCACCGACAGGAGCACACTACCTCTTAATACTCTTGACCAGCTTCAGAATTTAGCCATCTTTGAGTCTCTGGCTGTGTTCCAAAACCTAGTGAGGCCCCTACATAGGCAGCATGCTGACTGAGAAGTGAATAATTTGGAATCTACGCAAGCAGCAGCTCTCTGCACCACACAAATCGCACTCAGCATGTGCATAACACTGCACTAATTCTGATGTACTAATAAATACAGCACACAAATACTGTGTAAAAATATATATTTTTTTATTAGATTAAACTACTTCACAATTTATTGTTAGATTGTCTTCTCCATTAGAGATACATACAATAATGCAATAATGTTTTGTCAAAATTTAAGCAGGCATAATACGTCTTAAAACCAGACCTCACATTACATTTGGGAAAAGAGCTTCTGTCTCTTTTTAAAGCTGCTAAGCTTTAAAAATTCTGGTCATGGTTGGGCAAGGTGCATGCTGTCAGTTTTATTTATAAACCTGACTGCCCCGGTCTTTCACATGGACAGCGGGCCGCCAAATGCCCCCCCACACACACTGAGAGAAGGACAAGAAGGCAGGCAGACACCATTCACCTCTGAAAGACACACAAACACTTCTGCAGCCATGCGACCCCCTGTCGGTAATGAGACAATTTTATGTTGTAAAAACGTTTCTCTAACATTTCCATTAAGTAACATTAAAAACGTTATTTTGAAAGGTCTAGGCATGTTCTAAACATCCAGATTTTTACATATTGTATTAATGTTATTGAATTGAATTGTAATGTTATTGTAACGCTTGTTAAGAACATTATTCAAACATTTCTTAATTATGTAATGTTTTCAAAACGTTCCACTAATAATGTAAGAATAATGTTTTTGATACAACGTCACTGCAAGAACATTTTTGGTTACTCTAACTTCTGAGAGAAATAACTTTTAGAGAACGTTAACCAACATCCTGAGAACATTCCCTGTAGACTGCATTCAGCTACTGGGTTCCACCAAGCACTGTTGTTTAAGATCGGTTCTTGTGATGGAAGACAGTGAAGCTGTGAATGTTTGAAATCACCTGAGGCACAAGTCAGAGCTTTATGACGGTGGGCTTTGATGGGCACCAGCCAAATCTTTGCAGGTGGCGGCACGAGCAGGAAGCGAGAAATCGCTGTAGAAACACTGGAGAACTCAGACTATGTATTAGCTCGACATAATGGGGCCACTGGTTTTCCTCTTTGGTTTCTGTGGCCTAATCAACTGTGAATGCGTGCGCTGATGTCACTCATTAGGGCGACATATTCATCCGAGTCGACGTGCCGTGCGTTTCGCTCGGTAAATTGTGTCAACCTGCAGTACGTGCCACCCATTAATGCGCGCGGATACGTGTAGTTCATTAAATAATGTGTTTAGCTTTTGAATGCTAATGCTATTAGCTTTAATTAGACCTCTTCATTCGGCAGAGGATTAGAACTCAGCCGGCAGGAACATGAATCACAGTTATTCAAATTTATACGTTGCCCGTTGCCTTGCAACACCGCAGCTGTTTGCAAAACAACAATTAAACAAAACCAGAGAACATAGTTTATTCAATTTCAGATTCACAATGGAGATATATCAGAGCGCTGGTCTCACTTTCTGACAATATCTGCCCTTGTTGATTACCATGATTACAATGAATGAAATTCTCAATTCTGCATAATCAAAAATGTATTTTTCTACAAAAACATTTACTGTTTGCTCAAGGACGTTGTGATAGTCTGGGCCATATGTATGACCTGGGTCCTGCCTTAGTGTAAATCTACAGCATTTTAATCTATTTTTGCCTGTTTCAATAAACAGACAAATACATACAGGCAAACAGGGAACGTTGTCAGAATGTTGACAGTTCTCAAAAACATTCTTGCAGTTACATAAGTAGAACTTTTTAAGTTTATTTTTTTTATTTTTTTTATCATATTTATAAAAACATTATTTTTAAGTTGTGGAGTGGAATGTAAGTATTAAAAAATATGTTAAGAATGTTTGAATAACATTCTTAAAACCAAACAATAATGTTAATACAACATTCCTTTCCTAGAACAATCAAAAGAATACGTAACTGTATATACACACACACACACACACACATATGATCTGGGTCTCATTGTAAATCTATAGGATTTCAGTTCAATTTGACCAGCCAGACAAGAGCATGCTGTTCATTTTACACATTATTTTATACAGGAAAACTGCTAGCCATCATGTACTTTAGTTTGTGCGTAACTGTTTTAGACTTGAGGTGCCCGTCGGGGGCAGGTGGGCGGAGCTCTTACGTTGGCGGCAGGCTGAGGAGATTCGCGGCGCAGCAAAATCCAAGAATGTCAGCACGTCTCCGTCATGCACCGACTGCCGGGGGCTAAACAGCCTGCCTGCATGTAGCCCACTAGCTGCCGAGATCGCCTGTTATTGACATTACCGAGTCTCAACCCTGTTCAAATCCATCTCTGCTGTCATAATCCACAGCTTTATTGAAGAGCTGATGATATATTCATATTTTTTAAGATAAGATATTGGAATTTGCATAGTAACAAAATGGTCGGTATATATTGAACTGTTCAATGAAACAGCATGTGATTAGGAAGAAAATAATGTTACGGCAAAATGACTTGTGGGATTTTTTTCTGATTTGCTTCACGTAATAAATCATCGTTTTGTGTGAAACTTCTGATGTACCTGTCAGAGGAAATGAGTTACAAACGATCACAGCTATACACTGCGAAAGCACGTCCAATGATGGCTGCTGTCAGTCACACGCTCACAGAAATATACAGACACGCTACACAAGCACGTGAGCAGTACCTACACATGCCCTCACAAATTTAGGCTGAAGGGTGTCACTTATTTTTCAGCATTAAAATAGTAAGATATCAGACCAATACAGGTAAGCCATTTGTGTGCTGATTTCTGAGAAGACTGTAAACACTAAAACACTGTTGCAGCAACAAAACTGGGTCAACCAATGGCGTGAGTTGGGGGTGGGACTTTCTGGTTGTTTGACCAATGGCAGACGAGGAAAGTATTCAATTCGAAAACTTGTTTTGAAATCATTATGTTTGCCATATTTTTAAGCTAGAAACCAAACAAAAACACACTTCAGCTTTGAGGAAAATCTGTGGTGTGTTTTCAGAACCAAAAGAATCGTCAATCCTACACGCAAACTATCCAAGATTCTCCTTCGAAACCATACTGAATCAACACACTCCGTATACCTACAATAAACAACATCTGCACTAGTTCTCTTGCTTGGAAAGGCAAGTCACATATGGGGGTTTAGGGTTGTGTTTGGGTATTCATCATGTTCTTTTGAAGTTAGGAATCTTGTTGCATGCAAGCCAACTCATCCGAGAAGTTTCTGCAAGAGAAGACGTCCCTCTTCAGGCTATCTCCACACACTTGCTCCTGCAAACTATTTAAATAAAAAAAGAGAAAATTCTACCCAGGGACATTTCTGGTAGCGCAAATCCAATTCTGGTTATTCTGATTTTCACCCTGTTATTTGCCAGAGGGCCACAGATTATATTTCCTTGAACAAAATAACTGTGACTTGGTTGGATATATTTGCTCAGCAATGCTTAAACAGCATTTACTGCCTTCCCAGTCCACATGCCGTCGTAGCCTGAGGCGGGATTGCCGTGCTGAAAGCCTTCTAAATGTATCCCATCAAGTTAGCGCTTGTTAAATTAGTGGCAACTATATATTATAAAGGGGAAGAAAAAATCTAATAACTTCGTAATTCTAAGAGAGTCCCTGGATTTTATTGTGGCAAACACACCGAGGTGTTGCAGAAAATCCTCGCAGCACAAAAAAATAAAGCTAATTTATTTTCAGAGCATTTACAAGAGATGAAAATACCATTACAAGGCCGTGATTAAGTTGATGATAAGACAGTATTCTATTTTTTCATCTGTTTTTATTTATTTACACTCTCATCCCCAACGATTCGCTCTCCATTTGCCCAAATTGGACTGATTCAAATTGCTTTATGAGAAACTGTATGAATGGTAATGCAGTTCTGAGTGGGAGAGTTGTGAAATTGAACATGGAAGCGTTCAATCAAGTGACACATTTCAGTCAGAGTCATTTGTCATTGTCACATTTCCTTATTTTTGATCCGGGAGGTAAGAGTGTTACGCAGACATCATTTATCTTCATCAGCTATGAGAGTTGACTTTACTCTGCTGCCCACTGAGATGTCAGTCTCACGCTCTGACTGGAGACACATGAAAACCGTTTGCAGCTGCAGTGGATGAACTCGCCGGTTTATTTGTGGTGAAATGGATTACAGCGTCAGCCAATCAGAACTCGCTAATTCAGAATGTGACGAAAGAAGCGCTGAATCTTCCCTTGAACCATGACGGTACCTTGGTACACAAATGGTAAAAAGACAGTAATATAGTGAAATAATTTTACCAACATGGTGTGTTTATATAAGAATCGGTTTATTTATGTCACAGATCATTCATGGTTAAAGCTGCAATCTTTAACTTTCGCCTCTCTACCGCCATCTCTGTTTAGAACACAAAAGTTCAGGTTACTTTACATAATTTACAAAACAGACATTACTCAAGAAATCGGACCAGAGAGTTTAAATTATAAATCAATATTATAAGTTTAGCGTTGTGAATCTGGTTATTTTTAACCCAAAAAGTTACAGATTGCAGATTTAAAGTCAAACCTGTGTTTTTAACTACAATGTGGAAGACAAACATTGTTTACCAACTTATAGATTTAATAATACCTTTATTGCTACAATAAAACATATCTGGCCTTTAAACGTAAAAAGTAAAACAAAGTGAATTATTAACCTAAAGAACAATTGCTCAGAAAGTATTAATGCTACAGGACTGACTGTACTGTGTTTAAACCTGGTCTCAGTAATTGTTAAAAATATGATGGATCATGGGAATGGCGGTGGAATTACATTGTGTGCTATATGTCATACATTTCTTTCTTTGACACCTCACACACACACACACACACACACACTGAAGGTTATTTCTTCTGTGCTAATGTGTTAAAGCTGTTGACAGGGCAGCTGTAGATTGCTCCTCCACACATCTCTGCCTTTGACTCTGTATAAAGAGGATTTGAGGAGATGAATGTTTGTCGCAATTCTGTTTAGTCAGTTGGAAAAATTCAAACAGTGGTCATGCCTTCTTACTACGGCACTAATACCAGACGTGTTAAGAGTTAGTCATGAGTCAGAGCACAAACTAAGAGCACCAGGTCGGGCGCTTTAGCACACCCACAGCAGGCTTTAGCTGGCCTATATCTATCCCCTGTTTTCACATTGGATAACAGTGGACATAAGGGTACAAAAGTCAGCGGTTTCTGTGTAAGTAACTTATAAGACGGATAGTTCAAGCTCTGCTTTCTGATTGGATGAGTCACTCTGGGGCAGTTGTAATGCACATATGACCGCACATTCTATATTAATGCACCAAGTTGCTTGGAAACCGTGAACAGCCTACAGTTATGATAATGAATTTATGGAAGTATATATCTGATCATTGTTAAAGCTGCAATCTGTAACTTCATTGGTTTAAAATGAACAAAAATCAGTTCTTGAGCAAGTACTTGACAGAACAGTATTTACAGTAGTTAGCAGTCAGATTCACAAGGGAAAGTTTATACTAAAGATTCATAAATTGAGCTGTTGATTTTCTGAGAAGCATGAGTTTGGGGTCATTTGACTTTGACTAAAGAAAAGTATGTAAACCAGCCTGCAATTATATGTTTCAAACAGAGATGGCGGTAGAGAAGCAAAAGTTACAGATTGCAGCATTAATAATAAACCATATTTATTATTAATTGTCTTCACAGTTAGACTTTGAGTCATTATACTGTATATTCACTACACAAAATTAGAAGTCTTTAGTATTCTTACAGCTATAAGTAACTACACTACACTATATAATCGTGGCATCTGCATAATCCAAAGCTGTAAGAGGAGGATAAATGTAACGTTCTACAGTAAGTTGCTGAAAATCTTTCCCACCTCTCAAAAGTGATTGGTTATTATGCATTTCTGTGTCTAGCATATTTTTCAAAAACTGTCTTCAACTAAAGAAAGAAAGTCGTAGGGTTTGTCACCAGAGTGAGCTATTGATAACAGCGTTTTCATGTTTGGATGAACTATTTCTGCAGAGGTCTCTTATGTATAACTAAGAAAATTCTTTAAGGCGATCAGCGGACAGAACACTATAGAGGATTTGTCACAGTCCTCCTAAACTGAATTCTTGAAATACCCACAGAGAATGATCAATGGCCGCTCACCCCCAGAGAATAACTCTCTTTTGCCCCACAGAATTGTGGGTAACGCTAGGTTGGAATTAGCCTGAGATGCCGCCGTCCAAGGATCTCGTAATTAGAGTCGGTAGAATTGAAAATACGGGGGAAAAACATTTTTCACTGGAGTTATGATTATGCTATCATGAGGCAAAGGTAACAAGACATACAACAGATTAAATCCCACTTGTAGTCTGTGAAGGTTGTGCACCTTTCAGACACTGAAGAGAACGGTATTAATTGAGGTCAAAGTGCTGGGCCTCACACTCCATTTAACACAATTTCCCAAGTAAGACCCGTCCTGAACTGGCCACACACCCTCAGGAACTCGTGAAAAGCTTCTTGAAATGAGCTTGTGCCAGGCAGCTTTCCCGGGGCTGTAGGAGCTGTATATTGGATTAGGGGAGTGTTCGCACATGCTGCGTGTCTTTGGGTGTGTGTGCATTTGTGTGCGATGCCCCGTGCCTGCTGGCAATAATAAAGACTAAATGCCACATTACGAATGTGGTGTCATTAATCTCTGGGTGGGTTCCACCCAATCAATGTCTTTTTCTCGGAGGAGCAAAGATTGATATTACAAGTGTAGCCTTAACTCTATAATCAGTGTGAATACATAACCCAGCCTGGTCCCAGCTAACAGGAAGTGTTCTCAGAATGTTCTCTAAAAGTTCTCTCAACGTTAGCAAATACGTTCTTGCAGTAACATTAGTAAAACTTTTCTTAACATTACATAAAGTAACATTACATGATATATCAAAAACATTATTCTTAAGTGGTGGGTGGAACGTTTTAGTATTAAGTTATAGTATTAAAAATGTTTGAATAACGTTCTTATAAAAACATTAATACAATGTCGAAAAAAATTGATGTAGTGAACTTTCCTAAAACATTCAAAATATCTTGATATCAACATATCAAAATCTTTTTTGTTATTTATGGAAACATTAGGGAAACGTTCTTACAACCCAAAATTCTTATCTGGGGTGACATCAGAAGTAACAGATGCACAGATGGACATGTTGCACAGTAGTCTGGATGTTTTGTCAATGAAATTGCTTGCTACAGATATGACAGATACAGATAGACTACAGATAGTCTAAGACTTTGTTTAATGAAAACGCTGGTATTTTTGCATTCTTTTCTAATTAGACACAAGATATTTCATTATAAATGAGCTTATCAGCATTCCAATTTGGGTGAGATAGTTTAATGGAAATTCAATTTAATTGAAGTTCACATCTCCCTTTTTGCTTTAATGAAAGCATGGGCTCACAAACACACACAATGTGAGGGCATTCCAAACAACATCTTCTGTGCTTTAATGAAAGCAAAAAAACGACCTTTTGATCAAAGAAGTTAACAAAGCGAATGTTTCAGATTTGTTGCATTTGCTAATATTTCCTCTCTGAATCCACAGACAGTCAGATTTCAATGTGATACCAGACTTTTGGACCATACAGTAAATTCACCTCTTTTTTGATGACTTCAGTTTTTAAGGGCTCACATTGTATTTTGTCAACTTTGCAAAAGGTAATTTTATTGCAATGCGAGTACGAGACTAACTGCAGGAGAGAAAACATGCATTTCTGTCGTTGTTTACCACATGCAGACAGTTTTGCCAGTGCTGCATTTTTTCTTCAGGCATTAGTGCAGATCTGTACAATGAGGAGCAACAGTGTCTTCTGCTGTCTTTATGATATAATGAGGTTATACTCTTTCTCTGCATAATGCTAAGATGGTGCAAATGAGTTATTTTTTGGCTAAAATGCAGCTGCGAGGCGAGATGATAGTAAGAGTTTGTTTGGTGAAATTCTAGTCTAGGTTATACATGATGATGGTAGCTGGTGAAACACATTACATTTTATAGAGAATATATCTCTATGGTAACACATTACATACATCACAAGTATTCCTCATTTAAGAAAATTGTTAAATATACAGATAAAATGTGCAATATACAATATACAATATATACAATATAATATACAATATAATATAATACAATATAATATAATATACAATATAATATACAATATACAATATATTCTAAATCGTTTCCAATGTAATAATTGTTTCTGATTAACAGCTGAATTTTAAGCCACTATTAAATTACAATTCTACTCTCAAATAACTCTCAAATCCCACTGATGCCTTTCCAGCTAACAGGGAACATTCTCAGAACATTGGCTAACTTTCTCTAAAAGTTTTTTCAACATGATGTATTTTATATCATATCAAAAATGTTAAACATGTTGGAAGAATTAAAGAATTAAAAGTTTAAAAAACATTCATATAATGTTAATACAACATCTAAAAACATATTGAATGTTTTTGTTACTTAATGGAAACGTTCTTACAACCTAAGCTTAGCTGGGTTAGTTCAGCTCTGTGCAGTCATTCACAAACTAAGACCTTTGAAGCCATCAATGACTATCAAAGTATAAATCACGCACACGCTCCACTGAGAACTGAGTCATCATTAACTATAAGAATAAAAATAATAATATAATATCAATAATCAGACATGAGCTTCTTATCCTAAATCAATAAAAGGCCTGAAAATACATCAGACAAAGCATCAGATTGTATGAGAACGTTTGGCTGGTCCAGGTCATGACAGATGTTGAATTCTAAAAGCAGTGAGACTCAGCATCACTCTCTGTCCTTAGCCAGAGATCTGCCAAACTGCAACTGAATGGCCCAAAAGGGAGATAGTAGCGTTCACTTATAATTTACTCTCATTCAATCACGGTGCTGAATTAATCCCTGAGACTCAGAGCCGACTGACATTCTGACGGGTTGAGAGACATAAACACAGCGCAGAAAAGACCCAAAACTTTGTCAGATAATTCCTGTGAGAGGTTGTTCTGCCAGGCAAAGCACCTTGAGGCCCAGTCATTTTTTACAATTTAAGCAGATCACAGATGTACTAGAGGCCAATATCTGGCATATGCCAGCGTTATGACGTTATTGATATTAATGCTGTGAATCATTGTTTATACAGCGAGCAACAACGGTAAGGTACAGCACCCAATGACCCAGCCCACAGGGAGCGTTCCCAGAACGTTGGCTATCATTCTGTAAAAGTTCTCTCAAAGTTATCAAAAAAGTTCTTGCAGTAACGTTATATATATCAAAAACTTTACTCCCAAGGAACACACGTACTGATGAAATGTATAACTTAAATTTAAAAATCTGCAAATTACAAAAGGTTTGAATAACTTTCTTGTAACCAAGCAATAATATTAACGCAACGTTTAAAAAAATAAATATTTTAAACATTCTTAGAACAGTCAAGATAACATTTTTTAAGTTTTTGTAACTTAACAGGAACTATAGGAAAACGTTCCCACAACCAAACATTGTTAGGGGAATTAATTGCACATTCATCAGTAATTCTCAGCCTTGTAAAAAAACGTACAAACCAGGAAGTGGCTGCGAGAGGCCCATCTCTACAGCTGAGACCTATCCACGCTAGCGTCTCTATTGAAAGCGAGCGTCTGAGGGGGGATGTCGGGTTGAGAATGAGGAGGCTGGTTCACGGTCTGCTGCCAATGATAAGCCTCCTGACTATTATTCATCTTCAGCGAGCAATAAGGGAGCAATTAAGAGCTTTAATTTACAGAGCAAAGCAGCTTCTAGGAGCCATACATCACCATGTTCCTCTGCACGCAACACTTGCTTGCTTCAGTGTCCCTGATTGGTTGAGTGATTTTGGACTGTGTTGAAATAATGAAAGATGTCTAGCGTTTGATCTGAATGCTTTGCGATATTATTGCGTTTGCGGTAATGAAGCTTTATGAGTTTAAGAGGTTCTAACGAGCGAACGCTAACTAGTGGAAACTAATGAATGAAACTCGCACTCATAAATCTCTGCTTTGGATGTTTTACAACGCTAATCCCATCAATGGGGTCAAGACAAAACAGTCATTTAACACAACCAACGTGATTTAGCCTCGGCTCACAATAACCAGAGGAAACACGCGGGCCCATTACTTAATTCATAATGTCTGATCAATGGTGCCGATCGGTTCATATGATATGTGGCTTTCTTTACAGCATGAGTTGTAAAACACTGGCCTTGAGAAAAATAAAACGGAAAAACACATTCAATATTTGGCATGGGAGGAGATTATCCCATATCTCACTGCACCTCCCTCTCTGACAGTTTTACATTAGTGGTGACTTTCAAGTGCTGCTCTAAGAATGTGTACATATATACATATATAGGCATGTATGTATGTTCATATATACAACACGAACAGGTTGCGTAACATGCCCTCATCCACAGAAACAATGAATAAACGTAACAAAAATACTACCTTGTCTAAAATAAATGTGGGTTCGCTCGAAACGAGGACACGGTTGCTGCTGACCGCACTGTGTACAGTGAATTATTGGCTGCCGAGAGCACGAAACCATAGAAATTTAATTTTGAACAATAAACAATTTTGAAATTGTATTGGGTTTCCACTTGATCTGGGTCCTGAAGCAAAAGCTGGAACTACAGTAAAATGTGCACAGAATTTAAACCTCTGTTGAATTTTACTCAAAAATGTTGCATGCACACATAACATTGTATTCGGCCTCATTATGATGTCATATTCCTGCAGCTCTGACATAATTAGTCACATGACATTTACGTCTCAGCTTACTGGCTCGAAATGTTTCGTGTGACCATGAGCAGAAAAAACAGGAAGCTGTCATCTCCAACTATCACAGGGATAAACACAATATACAATCACTAAGAAGCTATTTTAACGCATCTAAAATGTACATTATGCTTATTTTGTTTCCTAATTAATGTTGCATCTGTCCCAGTCTAAAAACACACCACACATTCTACTTCCCACTGTTACCAGGCGCTGTCGTGTAAACAATCATCTACGGCTAGCAGCACGGCCTGCCATAGGTGTCACGACCATGACAAAGAACGTAAACCACACTTCATTTCAAATAAATTATTCTGCGTTATTGATGCTCAGCGCAATCAGCTCCCTCTCAATAGCGTTTGATTCCAACATTAGACGTTCAGAGGAGCTGAAGAGCTGCCAGGTGCTGGGAGGAGATAGGGCTCAGACCTTTCTCTCTTCTTGTTGCACAAACAGGATTACTTTAATCAAGTGTCGTACCTGGAATATTCCACTATCTCAAGCTCGGCACGTCTCAGGCTCTATGGCTTTAGAAATTACAGATCAGAAGACCTTCTTACAACTTCCATACATTAATCTCCATAAGAAAACACGCACACTTCATTATGAATACAGATAGGTAAAGAGCTACAGTGCATTATGAAAACTGTAGTCATGTATATAAAATGAGTATACGTAGCAGAGAATACAAATGCCAAAACATTGTAGTCTGCTTTGTGTGTCTTTGGATAGATTCTCCTTGATCCTGATAAATATGGAAATGCATGTTTTTTCAATACACTACGGCCTTTCTTTCACACTGGGACAGCTTTTTTGTCAAGCGAAAACTGAGCGTTTGGAAAAGGCTCTTCCAAGCAGATAAACTTGCAAATGCCGTGTTCATGTTGTAATGTAAAAGGGGAAAAGTGACTTATCTGAAAACAATGATGAATTTCTTCTGTCATTCTACTCTAGTCCAGATTGTGCCTGCTATCCACTTGCGATGTGTAATATTTAAATAGGTTGAAATACAGTAAAAAAACTGATGCAGGCCCAGATATCTTGTGTTTCTCACAGCATTTACAGACGTTTTAGGGTGGAAGCTATTATGAAATTGAAATTATGATTACACAATGCATATTCTCCATCCCCCTGACAAACATGCTCCATGCTGTACACGCTGTGAAAAGCAATAGGCTAATCTGGAGTACTGTAAGGTGCTTTACTGGGCTGTAATACGGTATCTCTGTCGGCTCTCATCACACCTCATGACACGTCCTTCAACACGGAATATAAATCTTTAAATCCGCTTGATGTTTGATGAAAATTAACACTAACTCCACAGGCAGCATTTGAAAGAACTCCTGCTAGTAACTGGCATAAGGAGAAACTGAATATACATCCCAGCTAACAGTAAGCAAGAACACTTCCCTAACGTAGCAAGAACGTTTTCCTAACATTTCTATTTAGTAATAAAAACGTTAAAAAGGTTATTACGAAAGTTATAGAAACATTCCAAGCGTCCAGTTTTTTAGACGTTGTAATATTAATGCTTGGTTATTAAATAATCCTGTACCGTTGTTAAAATGTTCCATTATTAACTTAAGTATAACGTTTTTGATATTTGGGATATAGAATGTGAAAAAAATTCTATTAATGTTATTGCAAGAACGTTTTTAACAAATTTTATTAACTTTAATAACTATTAAATAATAATAGTCTTTAATAACTTTTAGAGAACATTAGCCAGTGTTCTGAGAATGTTTCCTGTTAGCTGGGACGTCGTCACAAATGTTACAAAAACTGGAAGTGTTGACAGTGTGTCTAACTGATAAATTGCAGACTTACACACGTAAAAGCACGTTTAATCATACGCGTACACACACAAATGCACATATTTACCACATAAGCTTACAATTCAGTTATGCACACATTTCATTTGTTCAAGTTAAAAGGCGATAAAGCAATCTTTCCCTGTTACTTGCACATTTGTATTCACTTTCTGAAGAAAAATGGACAATTCTGAAACATCCTCAAGAAGGACAACAAAACTCACGCAGCTTTATTGAAAGATTCAGAGAGGTAGATATTTGCCAATGGATTGTCTACAGTAATTCTAAATGTCAGAATGATGGGACGCAGCCCACATGTCGAGGACAAATGTGACAGAAGTCAATACATATATTATGACAAAATAAGCCACGGGCTAATATTCTTTCCGTCTGTCTTGTTCTGCTGCAGTAGTGACAAATATTGATCAGATAAAACACAGGACAGCTCAATATGAAAAAGACCAGCCCGTATGTGCATCTTCAAATTATGTGTCTCGTGTTCTGGCTATTATGAAGCTCTTTGAAAAAATGCAGGAAAAAAAATCTGATAATGTTAATTATATTCTGAAGAAACCTGTTTAGGCTGAGCCTGCCACAGGCCTGTAGACACACACGTCTTTACCAGACGCCATGAGTTCCTTTAATGACCCGTCTATTCTGTCATTAAGTTGCCTGCTTTATTTCCTGTGCAACACAAAAGGGCAATTTTGAAAACTCTTCAAACAGCTGTTTCCAAACACCAGCCGCTGACAGTGACCCCATGTGTCAACCTCCAAAAATTATATACTTAGTATAACTTTTTTGTGTTGAAAATAAACAAAAATGGGTAATCGAGCAAGTACATGATATATCAGTGTTCAACACAATCTCCTGCATTTATCCAGCTTCACAACGGTATGTTTTTTAAAATTATATTTTATTTAAATTAAATTATTATTTAAATTATATAATTTAAGCGCTCAAGTCCAATTTCCTTGGAAATGTCAGTTTAGCTTCATCTGACTTCAATGTGCGTAAAGAAAAGTATGTAAAGTAACCTGCAGTTTTATGTTGCAAACAGAGATGGCGATAGAGAGGCAAAAGTTACAGATTGCAGCTGTAAAAGTTTCTAAAACTATTATATGACACTATATATGGATTTTTTTTGTCCTTTCCAGAACTTGAAAGGCAGGGTCACTGTATGGAACGAAGCTGCTTCCAAATTCTCTTTTTGTGCTCAGATAAAAAAAAACAGCATACGGGTTTGAAACAACATGAGGCTGAGTAAATAATGAACTATCTGTTTAATTTATTTAAAGCCACGAGTGAATTATAAAATGTAGTGTATATTTATATAACACGCTGCTGTGAATACTGATTCAGGTTTTATTGGTTCAGAGTGAGTTCATGGCTTCAATAGCCGGTTCAGCTGAGGCTTAAACTTCCCCTAACAGAGAGAGTTCATGAGCAGAACATGACATCAGCTATGACATATTGAGAGCAATGTCACCAGCCTCCTTTTGAAATGAACTAAAAGGCTGTCACAGTCTATTATGTAAATACATACGATCTAAAACTGCTCACATAGGCCTACGTGAGATTCACACAATACAGGGTACCACTGTTTCAAAACATATTTATCATTTAGTTTTCTTTTTCTGTGTTCTCTGAATTTGGGGCGGGACATTTGGGCCACTAGCCAATAGCGTTGAGTTTACGTCACAGGCGTAAACAATGATTTGCTGCTTGCTCTCGCTAGGCAGGTGATGGGGAGGGACATTTCATTCATTATTAAGAGCATTTTATTAGACAAAATTTGTACACGCTGCTCTGTGAGTCATTCATTTTTTATATTAAATTATATAACATCATGATGACCATAATGCATCCGATATCTCAGTACAGTCTGGTTCTCATCCAGAATGATTTAGATAAACAAAACAAGCAAACAGAGATCATGAAAACGCATATTATGTTTTCATACCATAAATCTAGACGAATGATGACTAATACAATTATGAGAAGGTTTCATACATTCATCTCTACAAAAACAAAAAGTGGTTAGGACAGTCTCAAAGAGGCAGATGAAGAGGGAGAGAGAGACAGAAGAAAGAGGAGAGTGAGAGAGGAGAGAGGGACAAGACAGACAGAAAGAGAGAGGGGAGTGAGAGAGAGAGACAGAGAAAGTCAGAAAGAGGGAGGGAGAGAGACAGAGAGAGATAGAGAGACGGGGGAGAGAGGGAGAGTCAGAAAAAGGGAGAGAGAGAGAGAGAGAGAGAGAGAGAGAGAGGGGATAACCCTGTATACTGTCAGTCATCTTTCTTGGTTCTTTAGGGCTCTCGGTCTTTTTAATTCTCTGTGAATTCTCTGTCCATCAGCACACTTTATCCCAGCTTTAGAGCTCAGCTCAGACTCACGCACTGTCACTTTCTGACAAACTACACCTATACACCAGCAGACGTCACAGACTGTCAGAGAAACCAGAAAGATTCCAGCTGACTCTTCTGAAGAGACACATCCATACAGATCAGCCCCATCCAGTCACACACCAGCATCATTTCAAATAAAAAACAACAAAGATGGACATGAGAAGATTCTCCACAGCTGTTTGATGCAGTACAACAACCCATAACTCATTTACTGTTCATGAGATTTCAGACTGAGCATGCATACTTCCCTACTACATACTGCAGTGTGCAAAACACAGTGTGTCAGGTTGTTCATGAAAGCCAGACAACCAACAGAGAACAATATTCTATTACACAACACAGTTCCCAAAGTCAGCCAAACTTTCTTTCACAAAGTGCATTTACTGTATTGAAATGAGGACATACTAAAAATTTCGCAGGAGCAAATTCAGCACGCAGCATAATAATAAAAGACGCAATATATGAACGCAAAGCGCTAAATTGCACGTTAAACGTTTTCCTCCCTCAGAAACCCGCTTCACGTTATATATAAATGTTTAATGCATTAAGACAGTGATATTATACATATTATGAATAAAGCATAACATGTACATACAAGCAGATGAGCTTGTAGAGATGTTTGACGTACTGTTTCTTTATAACGGGTTTGAATGGAGGAAATTAATGATAAGCGTTTTAAAACGTCCCGCAAAACGCAGCGATGTCTTACAGCGCAATATCTGCCAAGCCGCAATAATTTGCACAAAAAGTCATTAAAAAGAGAAACAAATAGAAAGTTTAATAAGAAACACTCTGGAAACTACCATGAATAAATAGGAATTGCAAGATAATGAATAACTGCTATTTATTCGCTTGTTTCAAACTAAAGCAGAAGTAAAATCTCACATACATTTACAGTCATGTACAGTCATGTAGTCAAGTGTCAAATTCAACAACATGACAAAAGACCAGAAGTTGTATCTGTATCTGTATAACTTATATCTTTAGTTATATCTATCTGACCACACAAATCACAAAATAAGACATTTACACGCCAAAGTTGAAAACATTTTGAAGTTGAAGAATTGTCTTACGTTGAATTAACCTCATTTGAGTCTTTTAATAAACCTGCTAAATTACTGTGGATTAGACTGCTGGCGGAAACCTGCAGGTAGGCAGTTTATGTAGAGGTTTTAATTTGACCTAAAATTAACCATGACTAGTTTCCAGGCTTTGACAGCATCCTGCGTGGATTACCGCTTTAATTATCCCAAATGTCACGCAGGGCCAAAGACGGCAGACAAAACAAGCGCAAGCAGTGAACAATGAACCAAAACCTCAAATGATCGCTGAATGCAATGCGATTTAGCTCCAGTTTATGAATTATATCACGCTAGCGTATGATTTTAGTAAAAAAACGTTCAGGAAAACCAGCATATGAAAAGAAATACAAATGCATAAGAGTAAACAAACCACCGCATATATACATATTTACAAAAAACACGCTACAAGTCCCATAGCATGAGTTAGAAACCCCAACACAAAACACAACCAGCAGGTGTATGTTAATATTAACTTACGTCTGGGTCACACCTGCAATGACGTCACTTCCTGAAGATGATGTCATGCACACAGAGACGGTTCTTTAAATTGTTTGTAGATATTGACAATTGTTCATGTTCATAAAAAAACCAAAGTAGTCAATTGTTTGTTTAAACTTTTTGGCAATATTTTACTACTACTAACGTTTGACTATTTTGTCCACTATATGAAGACATATATAATGGATAAATGGATTCAAGCTGTACTCCAGTATATTTGTGTGAATGAAATAATACATGTAGGCAACGTGTGGTTTAATATTATAGCATTCTTAGTTAGTTCTCTGGATAATCCCATAATTGCACATAGTTATTTAATGAGGTTTTCAGTGCTTTCTTAATACTCATCATCAGGACAGACAGAGTCTCTCTGAGCTGTTTTGTTTGGTTCAGCTGACAGGTAAAGAAATGGCCCATCTTTCCTCTGACTTATAATCCTGTTTACTCTTCTTCTTGGTTAGTACCTTCTCCACAGTTTGCAGTCCGGGGACAAGCTTTGTAAACACACAAGAATCTCTATTCATGCCAATTTAGAGGCCTAGCAGCCCAGGGCTCTGCTTTGCAGATTATGAATGCCTTAACCTGGCTTTCCACACCTCTTGGTAATTTCATCTGGTTTATCTTCTTCGGACCACATTTTGCAGCCCAACCCCCTCTACGCGTGATGCTTTCGTGCGAATTTACATATATAAACGTTGTGACCGTGCTGGCAGCGTGAAAAACAGAGTGGGCTCTTCTTAAATGCCTGCCGAGAAATTCTTTCTTCTCGACTCGCTCCCGCATCGTTAAATTCTCCTGCTGCGGAATAGCCGAATGAAATGATTAGTTTTGCATAGCAAATGAGGCCGTGATCAGTTTGATTGAAGTGGCTGAAATAAATGAAGTGATATTCTGATGCGCAGGGGAATAAAGGAGGACGATTTGTACTCGCCATCCATACGTGTCTTTTGAACTGCGACATGACATGCAAGTAATACAGCAAATTAGGAAGTCATGGCCGCCTCTTTCTTTAGATCAGGTACCACTTATATCTGTGCATTTAATTGATATGGGTGAGTGTAGCAAATCATCTTTATATATTCATTACTGGAATTACAGAGCTGATCATAAGCATCAGAGGCCCAACTAAAAGTTTTAGGTTGTAAGAACGTTTTTGTAACGTTTCCATTCAGTAACAAAAACGTTAGCTTAAGTTCTTGAACAGTATTTAATCTTTTTTTGACTGCACTTTTTAAAACACTCCACTAACAACTTAAGAAAGTTTTTAATATATGTGATATATAACATTAAAAAAGTTCTACTAACGTTACTGCAAGAACGTTTTTAATAACTTTTGAGGGAACTTTTAGAGAATGTTCCCTGTTAGCTGACAGTTCAATTAAAAAATCAATAACATTAATATAACATCTAAAAAACTTGACCTTTTAAATGTTTTTATAACGTTTTTTGTTACTTAATGGAGGGTAAACGTTCTTACAAACTTAAATTGTTAGCTGGGACGGTCCCTATAGGATCCTATAGGATTACATCTTCAGATTCACTCATGTACACTCCTACTTTTATCTCCCTGGTGGTTAAAGTTGTTTTACTGGCCTCATCTACTGCATTTGAAATTATCTAAATAGGCTGCTGGGTCTCTTCTAACCCTTTAACATTAAGACTGCCTTCTCAACCTTTTCTTTGAATACTAGAACTTCCAAACCATTCATTATCTCACCAGTTCCCACATGCCACCGCAGCACTAACAACTGAACTATGACAGCCCTATTCTATCACTGAAATGATTAATTTGAATAGCCAAAGGTTTTTTCACGATTATTTCTCCATTTATATTTCCGAGGGCCCTTTATAAACTGCTACGGCTATCTGCGGAAAAATCTGGGCCAAATTTTCTCCATTCATTTTTGCATAAGATCCATTACATCGCTGCAGGGTGGAATTTTTAATCTGCCCCACTTCAATAAGGAGATCTCTTCCCACCTTGAAAATATCGTCAAAGAGGAAGAAGGTTATTTATCAGTGCCAGTATTGATAGTGAAGAGACTGAGAAAATACAAAAGAAGACATAAAACAAATCCATCTCCTGCCACCGGCCCATTGGTGAATAAACACAGTGGGGTCCAAAGATCCCAATCAACATCTGTGATTATTTAAACCTGATTATTTAGACCAATCAGATATCTGAAGCAACAAAGACATACTGCACAACAATGTCAAATTTCATTCCGTTTGAAAAAGTTCCTTCTATGAAAGCGCTGTCAGTAAAACCAAAGAAAAAACATGCCAACTGTTGAGAAGTTCTGAAATGCTGATTCATTTTCAGTTCAGTTCAGCCCTGAAATTGGCCTGCTGATAATACAATTTGTAATGATGAAACGAAGCATTTTCACTAGTGGTTTCAGACAGCACTGTATCTCCAACACAAATGTAAGTGTTAAAACAAAGGCCTAACCAATTACACTTTCTTTAGAGGACTGAAGCCTTTGATCCGTGCAGAAATGTGTCAGACATATGGCGTCGTGTGATCACACTGTAATCAGATAAGGTAAAACTCCCTTTCAAAATGAGCAAGGGTTTATTACAGCCATTCTGTGAGATTATGCAGACACATCGGGCTGCCAAAAGAAGTCATTAGGAGGCAGCCTTCCCGTGTCTCGCTTCCATATGGGTCTTTACAGCTTCACTGAAGCCATTAATTTAGGAGGATCAGTGCGAGAAATATCAGCACCCACCAAAATTTGCTTGGAATCGCTGGTGTGCTATTGAAGGACACCAAATGCCATGCAAGGAGAACTTCAAAAAGATTCCTCTGACTGCTCTCGTTTTAGGTGGACTAGTATTTACCGCTAAATCCCTCGGTAGCCCAACAAGTCGGATCAGTTCTCGGGAGATTACATCCGTGTTCACACTTTTACCTGTCAGTGTTCCTGACAAGCCTTCTACTCTGAGCTTGTGGAATAAACTCGTACCTTCACTGTGAAATCTACTTCACCAAACTCCATTTCACACATCGACAGGAGCCCCGTTTCATAACTTAGTGTCAAACGCTGGTAAATAAAAATGTGGGCTGCTGTTTATTGAGCGAACACTTAATCCCTTGCCAAAAAAGACACAAAGACATTTTACTACAACCCGTTTTGCATACGGTGTTATTCCTGTCTAGTGCACACTAGTTTCACGCTAGTTTTTAGCATGATGCAAGGTTTTTACGTCATGATTAAATACAGTTTGCAATTTTAAGATTACCCAGCTAACAGGGAACATATTCAGAAATGTGGCTAATGTTTACTAACGTACTTGCAGTATCGTTAACGATTTTAACATTACATACAGTACATTTTAAAACCATTACGGCATTAATAAACTTTCCTATAACCAAGCATTAACATTAACACATTTAAAAATGTGAACATTCCTAGAACGTTCAAAATTTCATTTTTAATGTTTTTGTTACTTAATGGAAATAGTAGAGGAACGTTTTACAACCTAAAATTGTTAGCTGGGTTTCACCTTGGCCAGTTTTTTCCATATATATTGTGTAGAAAAAGTTGCACCGTGTATGCAGGCATCTGTACACCCTCGTTCAGCAGACTAATCTCATCCTATTGATAATTACCAATCAGTATGCACATCTTTGAAGGAGCCGTCTCCAGGCAACCGTATAGATCAGCCAGACTCTCCTCCATTCATCACATTAGAATGAACGTCTCCCCCCCAGATCAGAAACACTGTAGTGTGTGTTTGGAGCTATTACTGATACTGTAGCTAATCACATTTTGCCTCACATATATTTCAATATGAAATTGTATTTATTTTTATTAAATCTCTCAGAGATTGTACAGGATTAATACAAAGGTATTAAATAGCTCAAAATGCTTACATAATAGCGAAAGAAAACACCAGACAAATGTGTTACATTTATAAAATGCAAAATTAGGCTAATTAAAAAGAGGCAAAAAAGAACAACAGAGACTGTCATGTAAATTAATACAAAGTTAATGATAAAAAACAAACATACAATTTCAAATCTGTTCATGTGCACGAAGTGATAAAATAACTGGTAAAAATGAAGAGGACATTAAAAAACTTGTTCCAGACAAATTCTGATTATTTAGAGGCTGACAGACAGAATATCCGGTTGAGCTAAATTCTGATGAGTGTTAGATTAATCTTCAAGCAGACAAACTCAACAGATGTTTAAAAGACACATTATCAGACATGATGAAGCATCTATATGGTGACATCAGGGAAAAATTTAGTTTTCATGTTTAACTGTCTTGATGTTTATTCCCATAAGATGATCAAAAATTCTGATATCTGAATGACAAAGCAAATTTTAACACAAATAAACCGCATTTTATCGTCCGAATGTAAATTAATTCTGACTGTTATCAAAACGGTTTAAACTAATAAAAATAATTTTTTTATCCGACTTTCGAAAATAACAGAGCAAATAATTGTGCAATTGTCTATAAACTATATATTCAAACCAAACTGTCACTACTCTGCAAAACAAGAATACAGTATCTCTCATTTAAAGACTTCAGCAAAGTAACCTGATGCATGTAATCTATGTAAATCACCTTTTTATACACAATCACTTTCTCTTCGACTTACTCAACTTACCGTGTATTAAAAAAAACAGCATAGGTATAATCAAGAACCCCAAACACGTTCTTGATCCAACTTTCCAGATCACTACTGCATGACACGATTTAAGATTGTGCTTAATTTGAATTCTGGACACCTAACAACATAAGTAGCTACATGACAAAGTCTGCTTTTTTGCATAAAATCTACATACAAAAGACAAACTGTTTGACAAAGAGGTAAAAAAAAAAAAATCACAATATAATGGAGTCACCATCTTTTGTCTTAACCAAAACGAAAATAAAATGAAACCACATCCAAACAATCGTTTTTTTGAGTGCTAATTAAAGTTGTAATCCGTAACGTTTGTCTCTCTGTCGCCATCTCTGTTTGAAACATAAAACTGCAGGTTACTTTACGTACTTTTCATTATGTATGTTAAAGTCAAATAAAGACAATTGAACATTTTCTGGGAAATCGGATCTGACAGCTCACATTATAAATCATTATTTTAACTTACCAATGAGAATCAGAGTAAGATAAACACTGATCTGTTGCTCAATAACTGATTTTTGTTCATTTTTAACCAGGTTAAGTTATGGATTACAGCTTGAAAGGCAAAATTCTACAAAAACAACCATGTCAGCATTAGAAACACGACTCCATGAACGTGGGCCATCTTGCTTGCATCTGATCTGAAGTATCCTTTTGAGTTCAGGCCTGTGATGACAAAAACAAACAGAAAGACCACAAAAGTATATCAACACTTAGGCTATATTTAAACCCAATGTCTTTGTATTGTATAAAAAATTTAAAAGTGGTTTTATTTTAAAGACATACAGCACAAATAATGTTTACAGCACAAAATGTTTTTAGAAGATATTTTAGAAGAAGATATTTTAAGTCTCAGTGAATTTTGTGCTTATACAGCGTTTGGTTACCGATATACTTCATCTTGTGTTTCACAGAAGAAAAAAGTCGTAATGTGACAGTATTTGGGTGTGAGTATTTGGGAATTTCTAGTTGTTAAACTTTGCATATGTCAATGTTAATGTAATGACCTACACCTGTGGTTATTTTGATAAGATGCTTTGGGAGCTGGTTAAAAGCACTGGCAAGAAATGTCTCGTGTTAGTTCTGAGGAAAGTTCTAGCATTGTTAGTCTGCAAATGTCACTTGGTGTGATATTGTGTTATCTGAAGCAGTTTTAAGTGTGATTGAAAGGGCCAAATTTGTGGGCCAAATGGTTTTCGGGTTAACTGTTTTTGAAAGCTTTCGTGAAGGCTTACTTGACATCTTTGGTATAAGTATGGGACTGCTGCTACTGCCATCTCCACCATCACTTAGGGCTTTGATCTGAACAAGCAGGTCCTCTCCTGATGACAACTGAAGCTCCACAGAAGTCCTGTTGGTCTCCACGACACTGCTTCCCCTGTGCCAGTTCTGACGATACACAACCTGCGGGTCATGCAGAGGTGCAAAGTAGGTCAGTAATCTGCAACTAGTTTGGGCCAATTAAAGTTTTTGGCTAATTGGCTGCTGGAGAAAGTCATAACTAGGACATTCCGTGTTATAGCTCACCCTCTAAGAAGGGTCTGTCAAATTAAATTGTCAGGCAAAAAAAGGCAAGTGTTTTAGTTAAGTGCAGGTTTTAGACTTTGGTTCTGTGTAAATGAAATGCAGAATAAGAGGCGTCGTTACACTCGGCTACATGCAAAAATCAACAGTCACTGTTAAGTGTTAAGACAGACAGTGAGAGTTAAACATGTGCAAAACAAGACCAATCACAATTCAGCATGCAAATGCATTCAGAAAAGAAAACCAATGACAATTATATGCAAATATTATGATGACATCACTGTTACATTTTGAATTCTCAATCAAGACAAGATTTTCAAACTACCATACGAAACTTGTTAAATAGTTAAAAATGGCTGAAATGATCAACAAAAAGTTGAAATTGAGTTTAATTAAATTAATTACAGAAGAGGTTTAATACTTAGGGTCGGGTTTAGAACAAACCTTAACCAGGACGCTTAATGAATATCAATGAAATGATAATTTGTGTCGATTTTTTAGGCATCAAACGTTCTTCTAAAAAGATCTACAAGAGCTGCACTAAAAACTACATGAAAGTCTCGTTAACATTCCCCAACATCTCCAATCTAACAACATTCAATCTCAACAGCCGGGAAAATGGGGAATACAAATTAAAAAATCTTTATCAATTTCAAATTTAAAATCGATTTTCAGTGGGAGGATTATAAGCATGTTTGGTGACGCATCTCTAAAAAAATAGGTTCCGCATCCATAAATCATTTCATTTTTTTTGTAGACTGACAGCGCACAACAAACAGCCGTTGCACTGATATTCTTTCTTACTTGTAGGGTGTAGAAAGCGTATGATTATTGATTGCATTATTCTGCAGATGCCACGCTGAGAACGCTTAGGATTGCAAATGAACAGTGGCCCAGCTAACAGTCTGGGGTTGTAGGAATGTTTCCATAACGTTTGCAT
>JAZGTK010004352.1:0-19446 GCA_036877625.1 Ambastaia sidthimunki | reverse complement strand
TCTCTCTCTCTCTCTCTGTCTGTCTCTCTTTCTCTCCTTCAATCTAGCTTTCTAGATGTCCTAATTTTCCCTATTGCATTATTTAAGAATATCCACCATTTTATTTCCATCTTCATTCTTGTTTTTAACATTCATTGTTCCAATTGCTATTCATTTGTACCATTTCATATCTCTCTCTCTCTCTCTCTCTCTCTCTCTCTCTCTCGAGGTACAGATGGACACATTTGCAGGTTAACTTGAACAGCTGGAGGTGCATTATTAGCTTCCTGCTGCTTCTTCATATTAGCGCAGATCCCCCCCCCTCAGTGATCAGATAATTCACAACTAGCCAACCAAAGACATAGACGTGTCCTACTGCAGGAAAAGAGAGAGAGATGAGCACTAAGGGAAGCATGCGGGCCTGGCCTACTGTAGTCGAGCGGGTTCGAGTGTCTGCGAGATGGAGGTGATGGGGCATCATCATTGCTGTTATGGTTTTTGTTGCGGTGGTTTTTCACCATAGCTGAGGAGGGTCAGGGGGAGGGGTTAAGAAAGAGGGGAGGGGTTTTGAAGGGAGAGTACAGCAATGAATTCCCAGAAATCCGGCTTCTCCCAAGGGACAAAGTTGACAACGAGCAGTTGTGGTGGAATGGTTTCTGGATATTGCTTTTGAGCAGCATTTGGGAGATCTTGCGTGGATAAAAGCCCCCGGCGCACCCAGGGCGGAAGATTAAAATCATGCATGCATCATACATAAATACATACAGATGAACACGCATGTATCTGCATGCACAAAGAGTATAAATGCACACTGTTTATAGAGCCATATTGGCCCTTTCAGAGGGCTGTTGTGCATACTTTGGTGAATCTGACCATTGTGTATTTGTAATAGTAAAGGCATCTGTGTCCTCTGGCAGCCACTTTGTTCAGAAGTAACCCATCATGTTTTCTGAAAGTTGTGTGGCAGATTGCAGCATTAGAGAGAGACTGTGTGTGTGTGTGTGTGTGTTTAGGAGAGCAGCCCACGAACAGCTTAGCCAACTCCAAATTCACTGCACCAGGCCTCAAATTCAATAAGACCCCACAAAGACCAGGTCCAGCCAACAGCACTGGCCAGCACATACTCAGCTGACCACTCAACAGAGCCGTAATTACCCTCTATACTGCAATTAGCAATCTGGGGCCGCGCAAATACGCGCCTGTCCACTTCCAATAAAAGTTTGAAGTTGGCAAAGGAGTTATGGCTCACTTTGACCTTGAGCTGGGATGTAGCTTCATATGTCGGTCCATTTCTTGGTAGTTTGCTATAGCATCTTTTGTAACAAGGCCCCGGCCAAGTCACCTGGCTGTTCTGAGGAGTTTATTATACGGCTAATAATTTTTCATTGAGCTTGTAATTCCTGCCTTTGCGTTGCCATGGCGACTTGCGAATTTGCCTCAGTGCCTCACAGGCCTGTTTTCATTTCCTCTTTCCTCGTTTTTTACAGTCTAGATTTATTACTATTTAATCACTCCGGAACATATGCACGGCCGTGTCAGATTCGCTCGTAACACGGCTACATGTGTGGCCTGTTCTGAGAAGCTGTGAGGATGGACTGATGATGAGACTGGAATGAGGAAAAGAGGTGTACAGCCACTGTTGAGGTATATATGGAGGCCGCGGGAGTAAGTGCATCTTATAAAGACTTTATCATGTGAGGAGTTTATTGGTATGCTGATTAGAACTATTCCCCTATCGGCACTTTCCAGCATTCAATTAACATTCAAAACACAAATAGCTGTGCATATATTACACGCTAACAATCAGGTCCTCAAGTGTGTATGGCTGTGAGGTCGAGGGTGGTTTGTATGTACAAGAGGATGTGGGCGGGTTACTGTTGGAGTGTGTGTGTGTGTGTGTATGCATGGGCACGCATACAATTTGCCCCAGCAACAGTGTCACAGATTTGGATATTTTATAATTCAATAATTCTTTGTTTCAAAGTGGATTTTGTATATATGTCTGTGTGTGTGTGTGTGTTGTGCAGACAATGCCACAGTTCTGGATGTAGTCTGTCTCGGTTGTTTCTGTTTCTTCATGTAATTCCAGACAGACATGATGATGGTGAGATCAGATCTCTGTGTGGAACGCTGGCTGTTGTCAGACTCCGTACAAAATTCTCACTGGATTAAAACAATGACAAAAGGAATGCTTGGAGATGTAAACTAATATTTCCACCTGTCACACTACAGCAGAAGATATAAATAAGTGTCCTTTTATGGGATAAAAATACTAATATGCCTAAGACTTTTGCACAGTACTATATACTATATACTATAATACTATGTGTGTGTGTGTGTGTGTGTGTGTGTGTGTGTTTGTTTATGTATGTATGATCTCTGTATATGTGTTTGTGTGTGTGTGTGTGTGTGTGTGTAAGCAGTTAATATGTATGTTTTATTCGTGATTTCAGCTTCAGTTTGATTCTTATCAGCCTCTCAGTGTGTCTTTTTCTGCATGTGTGCTGGAAATGAGAGATTGCTGCCTCAGTGGGAACACTGGGTGGTCATCAGCACTGCAGCCAGACCAGCCCGCCTCACAGGGGGTTAGGACCTGCTGACACATGCTGATTGGTGGGATAGAAATTAAGAGGCTGCACTTGTTATGAATAGAACGCTCTGATTGGAGGAGCTTGTGGTAGTTGTTGTAGGGGACTATGAATTGGCTGACAAACAAAACACAGTATGAGACCTGTGCAGCTGCTCCTGTAGTGCATTATGGGTAATGAAGTTCTCTAGATAAGCACACCCTGGTAGTAACAAGGCATAATCTGATTAAAGAAAGCTAATTGAATTCTGTACTGCTCAGAGAAATAAAGCAGCAGTGATATTGACAAGACTTCACAATAAGATTAGTCTATAAAGTCAACATGGGTTATGTAACCAACCACTACAACCTTTTATGCAATCAAAAATGTCTTTCATCAAAATGTAATAACTTCCACCACCTTTGAATTAACATTTATTGTTTGGCTGGCATCACTGAGACCAGGTGTTTTTAACCCTTTTCTGCCAACCGCTGACTTAGAGACGTTTAATAATTCAGTCAATTTGTAAATAGTTCTATTTCATTTTGCATTTTGTAAAGTTAGTTTTATCTTTAAACTTTTAATGTAATAACTGTACCAGCCAAAAAAATTAACATTTAGAGAGAGAGAGAGTTATTATATTTTGATGAAAGACACAACTTTTCTTTAAAATAATTCACAGTGATGAATCGTTCACAATAAAAAGGAAGTTTTCACTTTAACTTTAATTTACACCAAGTTCATAGATGACGTTCATTGTTGGCACAAACTCAATGGCTTTTTAAGCCCTCAGTCAATAACTGCAGTTGGTAGTAATGTACCGCTCTCATCCATACACCAGCCTGAGTCAACACATCCACACCAGCAGGAAATGCGGCTGACAAGCAACCGAAGGCACGCCGGCGGTTAGACTCGCACCACAGCGACGGCGAAGGTAGGCGAGCGAAGAGTTGGTGCGTGTGCTTTGGACGGAGAGTTTGTTTGTTTGCTTGTTTGCATGAAGGTCGGTTTCTGCAGGGTAGAGAGATCCAGCGTCCCACTGTTATGTAATCTGATAGGAGATTCCAAGCTGGTCAACTCCATATGCCGTCCACGTTTGCCAAAAATATCTGGAGCCGGAGACTCCATTCCGTTTGGCAGCCGGATAAAGAGAAAGAGAAAACGTTCCGGAAATATTTGCGGCGGATAATAGGAAATGTGTGAATTAGACCGACAGACAGTAGAGAGAGATATAGAGAGAGAACATTTGACGAGTTAGTCGCGGCTCCCTCGCCGTTAGCGTTGCTAGCTGTCTGTGTATACGTCGATGAGGTCACTCGTACCGGTGGCTTTGACTTTTGCGGGCATGAATGAAAGTTGTATAAAGGAGATATTATGGAGTGAGTCATTGTTATTGTGCGTGTACGACGTGAAGGTAGAGAGAGAGGTGGCTCATGGGATTGTTTCAGTATTGCAGCACTTTGTGTTTGTGTGTAGGTGCTTGTGTGTGTAAGGAAAGAGTAGGAAGCAAGAGCTCTCGAGACCCCCCTAGCCCTGCAGTCAGTGTGTGTGTGTGTTTGTGTGTGACTGAGTGTGTGCACTTGGTTTTGGCCCATATTGCCACCCCCACCAGCACGGGTCAAGCTCAGCCTGCCGCTGTTTCTCCCTGCTCTCCCTCTCTGAGTTGCCATGGCAACACACCTTGAGCTCACCCCCTAGAGAAGCCCACTACCTCCACCCCCTTTCGCCCTGGCTCGCTCCCCTCCTCTCCCACACGGCTCTCCCTCTCTGCCTCTAAAGCATCCGGCCCATCAATCCGGGGTCCGGGCCGTGGGCCTCAGGGCCGGGCGAGAGGCGCTGGGCCACGTGGGATGTGCCGCTCCCATCCATACAGCTCATTTGTGTGCCAGCGCACGCTACAGGGAGTGATGGGTTGAGGGGGAGCGAGATGAGGAAGAGAGGAGGAGGAGGGGCACGCTCATATAGATGGGCTCGTCCCTGAGGACCCGCGCAGGCCAGGGCGCCACCTGGCTCCCCCCAGTCAATTAGCTGGAAGCGCATTGGCCAAGCTTTGCAGCAGCCACTGCGGAAACTCGGAGGCAGTGTTTGTGTGCAAGGCGAGGCCTGCTCAGCTGGTGGAATAACAACCTGAAATACTGCGTGAATATCTCTCCTTTACTCATTTGCTTTCCACCTATGTGTTTGTGTGATCACTGCTTTCTTTTTTCGATCCTCTTGCCCGTTCTCTCTCTCTCTATTCCCTCTCCGCCTCCCTCCCTCTATCGATGTCCTGGAAAGCCCTCATCAGTGATTCTGCGAATGTGTGGCGGCCTCATGCCGTTTCTCAATTAAGATGCTGCATACCTTTAGAGACGGCCGTTTTTTCCTCTTTCCCTCTCAATTCCAGTCAAATATTCTCTCAGACGCGTATCACTACTCTCTCTCTTGTTTTTTTCCTCTACCCAGCTAACAATTTTAGTTTGGAAGAACGTTTCCCTAATGTTTCCATAAAGTAATGCAAATATTATTTTGAAAGATAGGATTTTAAGATGTTGAATTAACATTATTGCTTGTTTATATGAATGTATTTTAAATTCTGTAATGTTTTTAAAATGTTCCCCTTGCAACTTAAGAATAACATATGATAAATGATACATAACATAATGTTACTGTAGAAATGTTTTTGATGACTTTCAGAGAACTTATAGAGAACATTAGGCAACATTATGAGAACGTTCCCTGTTAGCTGGGTAATTTCCCTCCCTGTCTTTGCACTTAGCATAGACTCTAATAGGTGTTGAATAAAGGATACAATTTTTCGAGGACAAAGATTATTAGAGTAAAGAAAATTTATTTTAACTCCTCAGCTCTTACAATCAGACAGCTTTACATTTACAAYGCATTCAAGCTGTCATATACATTTATCAGTATCTGTTTTTTTACCTGAGAATCGAACCCATGACCTCGGTGTTACTAGCGCATGCTCTCGTACCAGTTAAGCTACATGAACGACACAAAAATGGGGAACAAATCGACTCCTGCAACAGTTTTACAGGCAGCCACATAAATACATATCACCTGACATTCAAACAGCTCTGTGTACATACACGCAACACGCAAACGTCAATAGCTTGCAGGGGAGAAAAAGGAAGTCTGAAATCTCTCCGGTTTGCCTCTCACGACGTGTCGCAGAGCTTGTGAAGTCTTTTTGTTCTTTTTTAACCCCCAGTTAGTTTCAGTTATGAAAGAGCGTGTTGTTGTCGTGCTCTTCGCGGGCCCTGCGCTGCACTCCGCTGGCTTGTCGTCTTCTCTTTAGTAATGTGATGGTTCCCTCAGCAGACTGCAGTCCCCCCTCTCAGAGACCTCTGTGTCAGCCTCACTGATCAAATGCTCACCCTGACAGTGCTGGTGTGGTTTTCAGTAACAAGCAACTGTAATCCCAACGTAGCCCCATCACTTTTTCATATAGACACACACACACAATGAAGTGGAGAGTTTTAGTGTTTCTGTGCAGACTGGAAAAATAGATGATGGGGCATGTTCTGTACTTACTGATCAACAGCAGTTCTCTCAAAGAGAGACTTGCTTTTACTGCACACACACACTCACAGGCCCCTTGGCTACCATTGCTTTGTGTTGGACAGTCCAATTATCCCTTTGCTTTCTGCTTTCTTTAGCAGAATTCTCTTCCTCTAACTCTCCTCCTCTCATTTCTCCCAATTTTTCACTTTGGTGTTGCTTCCCTTTTGTCCCCGTCTGTGTGAATATCGTTTCGTTACAAAATTTCCCCCCAAAACACTTCCTGTGAAAGGCATTTGATATGCCGTATCTTTTATTTTTCCAGAAAGGAATATCTTCCTTTCCTTTATTTGCAGGGTTGCCATGGTGATGGAAAGCCAAAAAATATGTTTTTGTAATATCCTTCCTCAAGCTTAGAATGTCATTAAAATCTTAAAAGTCCTTGACAAATCATGAGAATGTTTATGTATATATATTTATACATTTATATTATTTATAATGTAATTTTGTAGTTAAATTATGCTCTAAAACTTGTGTAGAGTAAAACATTCTTGTAAGCCATAATTTGTAAGTGAATTATTCTTAAGTCATTTCTTTATCAACCAACTCACAGATCTGTTTAAATTTGTAAATTAATAATCCAATAATCACTGCTGGAAAGGTCATTTAAATTTATCTCTCCAAAAGTAAACAAACTCTGTCTCTCATTTTTACCCAGTTTTTCACTTTAGTGCTACTTTTCCTTGGTTTGTTGAAACAGATCTTGTTGTATCTCAAGATGATCTCATCTCATACGATCGTGCACTGAACTAGAGAAGATTTTCCTCCAAAGGGCATTTGACATATTAAACTCAGTTATAACCTCTGTCTGCTGCTGCTTTCATTCGCCTAGAAAGGAAATCCTCCCCCCCAACGCAATGTCTTTTCGGAGGCAGTGGGGGAGGACAGACCAAAGCAGTGCCCTTGCCAATCCTTCCCAGAACCCCCCACCCCGGCTGCCCCCTCCACCTCCCACCCGCTCCTTTCAAACAGGGATTAGAGCACCCTTGTGTGGGCCTTTGAGACAGCGGAGATTGGAATCGGTGGAGGTGGCTTTTGGAGCAGAGGGGTGGGAGTTGGAGGTCAGGGTGATGGTGGGGATATATGATTGAAGACTTTATTAACCCTCGGCACACCCTGTAGCCGCCAGCGGGACTTCTCAAGCCTGTCTGTACAGGTCAGCGGGGGGCTGGAGGCTTTGGGGAGATGTGGTCTGGGAAGCGGCGCTGTGGTGGCGTCTATCGTGCCCCAGGGCTCAGTCAGGGGTTTGGGGGATTGGAGCTGAGCCGGGGTGGGGCCTGGCGGTGGGTGTCTGATGGCGCGCAGGCAGGCGGGCCACGCTAGGGCCTGTGTGGCGGGTGGGTGATAAGGCGAGAGCAGAGGCGTCCAGCCAGGACATAACGCCCACCTTTCATCTGTCCCACACCAGCAGGGGGCGTCACTGATGTCACTCAGGCAAGCTTAAAATAGAGCAGAGGGAGGGCACAGAGCCCGCAGCACTGGGGGGCAGCAGGCAATTACCGGGCAGGGAAAGAGACAGTGCTGGGCAGAGGAGGGGAGGAGGGACGGGGTGACCATACCGTCCATAGCTGAAGATTATAACCCTGGGACCACAAATGATGTGCAAGGACAGGAAGAAACAGAAAAATGACCCTATTCACTCAAGAGTTGTAGAATAGATTTCATTCATTGACACTGTGCTGTGCTTCAAAACCTAGTGAGCTGCCTACAGAGGAAGCGTTTTAAAAATAAAGCAATTGAAATGTGAATCAGTTTAACTGTATTACCATCAGTTTGTGTGAACGTGTATGTTGTATGTTATGTCTTGTATACAATATTATGTCATTGCTGCCTTTGTAGCGCGATCCAAATGAGTCACAAGATTCCATGACCACTACAATGGTCCCTATGTAGGCAGCAAGGTAGATTGCTAGGTTTTGGAACAGAACCCTTAATGTGTAAAACGATTGTCGCTCTCTTTCGCTCTCTCTTTCGCTCTCTCTTTCGCTCTCTCTCTCTGTCTGTCTCTCTGTCTGTCTCTCTCTCTCTCTCTCTCTCTCTCTCTGTCGGTGTGTGTAACCTGTTGTCTGATGCTCTTGTGTTGCAGAGGAAGGCATTAATCATGAGTGCAAGCTGTGTAACCAGATGTTTGACTCTCCGGCCAAGCTCCTGTGTCATCTGATCGAGCACAGCTTCGAGGGCATGGGAGGCACTTTCAAGTGTCCCGTATGCTTTACAGGTGAGGGGTCCGACCTGTGGGTTGGCGGGGTCAAAAGGTCAGGGGCGGTCATACACACTTCAGTGATGACGGGCTAACTGCATGCAGTTTATGGTCATTTTGTCATGCATGTGTCTAAATGAACTCTATTAAGCATCATTACACACAATCTCTCATGCTGACTTGCATGTAGGACACACACACACACACTGTTCTGTACATATGTGGTTAATACACACCACACCGTGTGTGTGCACATTGTGAGTGTATGTTAAAGACTTTCTCACTGGTTCTCATAAATTTGTGTTTTATTTCATGCCCATTTCATCCCATAGTCTCATGTCTTTTCTCTCTCTTTCTCTTCTCTGTCTCAAGCTCATCTCCAGCACTCACCCCTCCCTCCTTTCTCTTCCTCTGCTCCATTGCTTCTGCTCGTCCTGCTAATTGAACTGAATTAACTATTAAATTCATTGTTCATCCTGCTGAGAGAGAGGAAAGATCAGACATGGACTCAGTATGAATCCAAATAATGGCTTCTGAATTCAGATAATATATACAACTACATCCATATCTGTCTGTCTGTTTCTCTGTCTATCTGTCTGCCTGTATCTATCTGCCTGTATCTATCTATCTATCTATCTATCTATCTATCTATCTATCTATCTATCTATCTATCTATCTTTTTAACTACCTACCTTCCTACCTAACTAAGTGATGCTAGGCAGACAGACAGACAGCTGTACATTCTGTAAATCAAGGTTAGTTCTCTCTAGACTTTATATGACAGGAAATATTATGACACCCTCTTGTGCAGAAGCACAGAGTGGTTAATAAAGTTCAACATGGCCAAGACAGGAGGCTGCGGTTGGTGCAGACTTCCTGTCGAGCTGATGCTAAAGCTAATGAGAGCCGATCTTCCCGCTGTGATGCCTGGTGGGACTCGTGACCCCTGGGCAGATCGAGCTCCTGTCAGACGCCCCAGTTTCACAGAGCCAGAAGGAACAGCTGCAGAATAGATAAACCAAAAGCCAACAGTTAACCAGGTTTCTCGAATCATAATGGCTGTTTTACTCGCACAAAGACAGTGTCATGTTTTACATTTGAGTAAGTGGCTGCTGTTTTCTGTAGGCCAGTTGTCATGCTAAATGTCTTTGAGCGATCAGACCCCCTTTGTGTGTGTGTGTGTGTTCTGGAAAGAAGGGTCAGGGAATAAAGGGCAGGTTTATAGAAAGGTGGTGTAATCCGCTCTCACTCTCCAGGGTAGAGCCCTTCCTGTACGTGTGGTTTTAGTTAAACAGGCCCTGGGAGTGTTTGTCTACTCTCACTAAGTTTGAAAGTCACTTTGGACTGTTTGTCAGTCAACCTTTGGGAATCAGAAATCATTACTTGAGCTTGTCAACATTAGAGGTCCATTTTGTCCCCAACACTGCAACCCACCGTTCTCCAGATAATTTACACTCGTTTTTTTATTCAGTTCATTTTTTCTTTCTTTCTCAGCTCTGTCATCTATTCTTATTCTTCCTCTTCCAGTTTCCGGTTCTTTCCGCCTCACACCTCCTTCCATATTCACCGTAGACTCCTGTTTGCTCCTCTATTCGTCCTTCTCCACTCCTCTGATCAAATCATTTGTTCTTTTTGCCTCGTCCATTCCTTCGTCTACCTCCCTCCCTCTCCTCGAGGATTACTTCTGTCTTTCTGTCTTTCTTTCACCTTTACTGAGTTGTTTGGCTTCACCGTTACTCCCCCCGATCTTCCCTTACAGGTATGCAGTCGTCTTTTAAACTTTAACATTATTCCTGTGTGGCTCATGAATAAGTGAGCGGTTGCCTCGCCCTCCAGGGACGCTCAATAATTCATAGTCTCCACACACAGCAAACTTAAGTTTACCGAAACAAAAAGAAAAAAAATACACGAACGGAATTTAAAAACCCGAGGAAAGAGGAATGATTTATTGATAAATATCACAAGGTCTGGTGGGGATACTTCAGTCTGCCTCTGTCTCTCCCTCCATCTCTCCCGTCATCCCTCGTTCTCCGATAAAGAGAGTTTGAGAGCTTTTCATTTGAGAACGCCCCCCCCCACCTCCTCTCCCTCAGTGCTGACACATTGTCTCAGACCCCCAAAATTTCATTATTTTTCCCCCTCCTTCCACTACCCCAAGCGTGAAAGTTGGTGGTCATGGATTTTTTGGGCGAGAGGGTGGGGGGAGGTTTTAAAAAAAAATCTCACTCAGGATTAGTTCTTAATCGAATCAGCTGTTTTCACAGCCAATTCGTCGTGCACCCTTGGGTAAAGCGTTTTCGGCCAATTATTTGACAGTCATTTTCCTTTGTCCCGCCCTCAGTGTTTGTTCAAGCCAATAAGCTACAGCAGCACATCTTTGCCGTCCACGGGCAGGAGGACAAGATCTACGACTGCTCTCAGTGTCCACAGAAGTTCTTCTTCCAGACGGAGCTCCAGGTTAGTTGTACAGAAACACATGAACACTGAAAACAGAATAATGTCGATTCAATTTTATTTATATTGCACTTTTTACAATGTTACATTGTTTCAAAGCAGCTTTACGCATAATACTGAGATATATTTAAAAAACAGAAAACAAAATGATCGTAAGAGCATCCATAACTTTCCTGGAAAATATGATCAGGGTATAAAAATTGTTTGATGAAATTACACAGATGAAATTAAAAAAATGAT
This sequence comes from Ambastaia sidthimunki, assembly GCA_036877625.1. Classification (NCBI taxonomy): domain Eukaryota; kingdom Metazoa; phylum Chordata; class Actinopteri; order Cypriniformes; family Botiidae; genus Ambastaia; species Ambastaia sidthimunki. The sequence continues at coordinate 8,448 of JAZGTK010004352.1, read as the reverse complement.
AATCTATGTTTGTTTTTCATATATAATTTTGTCTGAATAAACAGTATTTGCATTTTCAGGTTGTTTGAGTCACTCGTAGCATCATAAGAGATGAACAAGTCTCTGTCTCTGATTGGCTGCAATCGACCAATCAGAATTCCAGAAAGCCACGCATGCAATAATACCTGATATTCAGTACTTATATTTTATGATTGTCATTATGTGCAATGAAACTTCTTGTAGTGGCAAAACGTGAAATCACTTTGTGAGGTTTGGAAAACAGTTTTCTGGATTTAGTGTCAGCGATACACACAGATGTGACACAGATCACTAATAAGGGAATTACAAGGAAACAACAAGGTGCATCTTCAAGCCAGTAAAGATTAGAGCCGTTACTCTGTAGATCAAACACACCATCTGCTGTGACTGCTGAAATACACACACACACACACACATACTGTAAAAACATCTCCTCTCACTCGCATGTGCAATGCATGTCCAAAACAACACTGTGATTTATAGAATGGGTTTGCCAACTATTGAAACATTTTTTTATTATTAAACATTTTTAATATGTTCCACTAACAACTTAGGAATAGCGTTTTTGATTCTGATTTTGGCAATCAGAGACATTCTGTGCTCACACACTTGTACACAGTAGCTATAGTATATGATGGACTGTACACCAATCACAGCTCAGATGGTCTGGAGCAGTTTCAGTGGGACCTGTACACCCGACAGGTTCACGCTCAAGTACACAAGTCCAATCTGATGTCTGACAGGTCATCAAAAGGGGTTTGGCTACTGTAACAATGTAACATTCTTTGTCCACTTGACATTATTCTTCCAAATCTCAAAGTCTCTCTTTCTTTCTCTCTCACTTGGTCTCTCCCTCTCTTTTTCTCCTTGCCCTTTTTTCTCTGTTTTCTTTCTGTCTCTGTGATAGGTATAGTCTCTCGCTCTGTTTCTCTCTCTCTTTTACCTCAGGCCTTTATCTGAGTTCCCTAAGGGAGGCCCTGAACCCTCCACTTACTGAACACACACACATACATATAGACTGAATCTTGCCACACACATTTATAAAGCATTGTCACACACTGTACACTTGATTTTATCAACAAGAAGGGATAGTTTTACCAAAAATGAAAATTCATGTCATTCCAAACCTGTATGATTCTGACGAACACAAAAGAAGATATTCTGAAGTACGTTGGTAACCAAACAACAGTGGCATCCATTGACTTTTATTGTATGGACACAAAACCACTGAGACATTTCTCAAAATATCGTCTTTTATGTTTTACAAAAGATAAATTTTAAATAGGTTTGGATTGACATGAGGGTGTAAATGTTGGAAAAATGTATCCAGCTGTGTCATGAGGAAAATGATGTGAGCTCCACTCCCATTGGTCGTCATCGCTGCTCATTAGCATAAAGTTAACCCCCGCCTAATTGTATCGCATCTGCAGAGCTTTCTGTCCCTTATGTTACCTCTGTGGTCATCATTATAAAAAACAAACTACTTCTGGTCACTTTGTCACTGCAATACATTGTTACTGTGGACACATTTAAGGAATCAGTCGTGTTTTGATGCCCTTCTGGATGGTTTCTGCATGCTTGTGTGTACGGCAGGAGTTTTGTATTTTTATAGCCCGACAAAAGGATGTTTTTCTGTAGAGATTCAGACATTCTGGTGGCTGTGGTTTGGTTTTAAGCACCACTAGATGTTCCTGACCTGTGGTAATGATTCCCAGCGGAGATAGACGTGGCAGAGCACTGAGACACTTCTGCTGACTCAACTCTAGCTGCAGATATCAGAGCTGTGAGGTGAAAAATAGTATCAATTTAAGCACCAAATGCAGACATCTCAGCGCAGCCTAAGGGCCAGGCAGGATTTAAATCTCACACACACATATTCCTCACAGTTCCCTGTACATGTTCCTGTACTGGGTAATGACCTCTTTTCTAGAGAAGTAACTTAGTACATGTTTTTTCTAGCTGCCTGTTCTGATGTTTGCCATGTTTTAAGTTTCTGTACCAAGACTGTAACCACATGTCTAGATGGAAGGGGGTGGGGACGCAATAGCACTAAATAGTTCTGTGGTACTATGGACCTGAATTGTACTGTTTTGTATTATGTTAAGTTCTGAGCCGTGTGTGGTCATATAAGTGATGAGAGTTTGAATCTGGCTTGCAACATTTCCTGAACGTCCTTTTTTCCTTAAAGGGATATTTCAGCCAAAAATGAAAATTCCTCCATCATGTCTTTCCAAGCCTGCATGACATTTTTGCTCCTGAGGAACACAGAAGAAGATATGTTGAAGTATTTTGGTAACCAAACAACAGCGGCACCCATTGACTTTTTGTCAACTATTGTATGGACAGAAAATCGCTGAGACGTTTCTCAAAATATCTTCTTTTATGTTACACAGAAGAAGGAAAACAGCATATAGGTTTGGAATGACATGAGAGTGAATAATTGATGGAAAATGTTTCATTTTTAGGTGAACTGTCCCTTTAATCAGATAGAAATATAATAGTGTGTGTTAAGACCAGACCAATAACATTAATGTACTGTTGCTAGGTCAGTAGCAGTTGCTTTTATATGAACTGTATTGGGACTACCTTTCTGTTTCTCTGTGCTGATTATGGGGCAGACAGATTGAGTCGAGCAGGGCTGTGAATAACTCAGCCCACAGTGGCTGCCACAGGCCGCTGGGGTCAGCTGCATCCTGCCCTACCCCAACTTACATTCATCTTCCTGAGCTATGGGCCACTGGCCCTGCAGCCCTCTCCAGCGACCACCCGCCTCGCCCGGACTCGCCCAGCCTTGCTCATGTGTGTTGGTGGTTGGGTCTGTATGAGTAGCAGGGTGTGAGGTTAATAGCTAATTCGTATCCATAACTTAATATTTTAGAGGCTTGGAAGGGGTGTGACCTAAATCTCCTGCATGGCTTAAACACCCCACCCCTCCACCTGACCCCCCACCCGCCCCCAGCCGTGGTGTGACAGTGATATAGGGCCGGCGGCAGCGGGCATATGGCCGGTCAGTCCATTTAGCAGCAGGGGGAGCGCTGGACCCTGTCGGTCACTGTCTGCCTCACCCTGAGGCCGGCCAACAGAGATGCTCGCACCAGCCCAAGGCTCAGCAGGCACACCCACTCCTTCCCATCAGTCCATCCGCTCGCCCCCTGCATTCACTCCAGGCCCACCTGAGCAGTGACGGAAGTGAGGAATAGAGTGGTCAAACTCAGCCGCGTGGAGTTTCAAACTGAACCTTGTGTCAGCCTTTGACGCCATGATCTTCCCGGGTTTTCTGTCTTAAAATCAATTATTGTCAGTCTGTTACTGTAATTTCATTTTAAAGGTAGGATAAGCTGTTTCAGAGAGGCTAGAGGCTATACACTGCACCGATTGGATCCGTCTGTGTGTCTGTCTTTCTCTCTGTCCCTCTTTTTATGTATGTATGTATTTTTGTGTGTGTGTGTGTGTGTGTGTTGTTAGCTCTGATGTGGACCAGCCCTTTTACTTTTTTGGGTCAAGTGTTTGATTATGTGATCCTAATGATCAGTTCATTCCATAGTCCTAGTTAGTTTTACCCAACACCTGGCCAGGTAAACTGAGATTTGGTTGTGTGTGTTTGTTAACAAGACTAAATGGATGGAAGGGTATGACCTACCCGGCCTACCCAGCATGCCCTGCCAGTGCAGCCCCACTTAGGACCACTCTTAAGTTAATCCTCACTTTCCCATGAGCCTTTGCAAGACATGTTACTGCATCATCCCCCCTCCCTTATGGAAACTTTGCTTCTATCCTTCATCTTCTAATTCTGTCTTTCTTTCTCACTCCCACCAACTGTCTCCCTTCTGCAAACTGTTTCCAACTCTCTCTCATTCTCCTTTTTATGTCTCTCATTCTTTCTCCTTTTCCCATTTTCTTTTTTCTCGCTCCCAGAAGAGCCAGCCCCCATGCATATTTTAGCCCCTCTGTGTTGCCCATACCCACCCTGAATTCTCAGTCTCCCTCTTTCCTTTCTGCCTCTCCCTGGTGCCCCATAAATAGTGCAGATGTAAGCTGGTAAATAAGTGATGCTTCGCCCCTATCAGCGCAGTTAGACCTACTCTGCTGGATCCTCACTCCTTTGTTAGAAACTTCAGAGAGTTTTTGTGGGTGTGTGTGTGTAGATTTTCTTTCAGTTGTTATTTTGTTTCCCTAGGTGAACCCCCAACCGCCCACCCTTCGGCCCTTCCATAGGCACTGCTGTCACTCTCTGACAGCATGCCTCATTTTTACACACTGCCGCGTCTGATTGAGCCCTCCAGGGGGCGCCGCATTCCCCCCACACCCTGAATTCCTTCCCCGCTGGTGTGTGTGTGTGTGTGCATGTGGGTGTACAGTATTTCCTTTAGCATTAGTTAATATTTAACTATACTCAGCAGTTTGGATGACTGTGTGTGTGTGCGTGTGTGTGTGCGTGTGTGTGTGCGTGTGTGTATATGTGTATGTGTGTGTGAGAATGAGGGAAGGGGGTCTTTGCGCTTGTTTGTTTGTTGATGCTGCCCTGTCTCCCCCCCTGACATTGGGAAAGTGTTGAATATTTGAGGGCTGTGAGTTGCAGTGCAAAATGATGTAAGGGGGTGGTGTTCATCAGCGCGTATATACACACACACACACAAGCTCTCACTGTCTTACACGCTTTTGTGTGTGCAGTTGTGCAGTTTGTTGCTGCACATTTTAATGTTATTTGTCTCATATCAAAAATGTTGTTAAAAGTTGTTAGTGGTATGTTTTCAAAATGTAACTGAACTAAACATGTTGGAATAACTTTCTTAGAACCAAGCAGTACCGTTAATACATGTATGTTTAAAAAATGTACGTTTTGAAATAGTTAAACCATCTAAAATGGTTAGCTGGGTCAGAACACCCCTCAGCACTACTCACAATTCCTTTAGAATATGTAAACAATTTGGTTTGAGTTGTAATTAGCATCTAAACGGTTGAGGCTGAAACGTTTTGCTTATAACCTCCTTTAAGTGAGACAACCAGTTAAAACAAGCATAAAAGAACAAAAAGATTCCTAGAATGTTTCATAATGCGTCAAATCAGATTTACAGTGTGAACGGAGAGTTTGTCTGGTGTGCTATGAATCAGGGTTTGTGTGCTGTAGATATTGGTATAGGTTTCTATTGTGATGCTCAGTTTTATTAGTGCTTGTGTGTGCGTGTCCCAGCTGCCCTCGCGTCTGGAGTGGCAGTGTATGTTATTAGAATGGGGATCTGGGGGGCTCTCTTCAGAGCCCTAACCCCAACACACTCACACATGCCTACAGCTCCTCAAATCCACCTGTCCCGCTCCTGATTGGCTGGCTGGTTGAGGGGTTGTCAGGGGACTGTAGCATAGTGTCTCAAGCTAAAGCTATGAGCCCTGTGTTTAGAACAGCTCTCTGTAAAAGTTCACGACATTCCGTTGTCTGCATCCGTGATCCGAACCGTGTGGAATTCTACTGGCGTTGTGGACACGCAGAGTCGAGGGCTATAGGTGGTGATTTAAAACTACTGAAATGAGAACGGGATAAACAGCGAGAACTTCCAGGAGTTAATATAAGCATGAACTATAGAAATCACTTGCTAACGCATTCGGTTGTCTAAATATGAGCTTTATGTTTTGTGAGGAAGTTTGTGAGGACCAGCACTCAAAAAACAATTTTGGTTGCTTGATTCATTTACCTATTTGAAATTGGAGCTAATACAACATAATTTTAAATGCAATCTGTTTAAATTTATCAAACAGAAATGTATTTAAAGCTGCAATCTGTAACGTTTGTCTCTCTATCGCCATCTTTTACTTTACATACTTTTCATTACATACAATGAAGTCAAATGAAGCCAAACTGACATTTTCTGGATAATCTGACCTGACAAGCTTATATAAGCTTATTATTATTAACCTAACAGTTCGAATTGGGGTAAGGAAGCCATTTTGAACACTGAATTGTTTATGTACTTGATTTTGAGTAATTTTTAATAAAAAAAAAAGTTAAGGATTGCAGATTTAATGCAGCTGCATTGGGGCTACATGAATATTTTTTTATTGCCTTTAATGTAGCATGCTTTGCCTGGGAATGTATGGAGTAAATGGTTAAATTAAGTGTGGCTTTATGTGCGAGATGAGAACAGGGGGACACTTTTTAGCGCTTAATGTTCCATGCTAACGTGCGCCGTTGCTTGCTAGTAGGCTAGTAAACAGGACGTTTTTCATTGAATATAACATGTCCAGTTTTTCTTTCTTTCTTTTTACCTACAGTGTACTTTTCAATGTACAGTTTTACTGTATGAACTATGTCAAACCAACGTCCCATTGAATTAAATATTTTTGGATCGTATGCAGACAATAAGCTTATGGCGAATGAAATTGAAGCTTGCGAGAAGTGTGTCATGGAGTTATGGACTTATGTTTACACACAGTTTTCAATGGAAAGTCTTCAGGTGGTGGACGGCTGGTAGGCGTTCGAGTAAACTAGAATCGGAGGGGACGTGTTTAAGTTGTTTACCTGTTTGCATTTGTTTTGTTTCGGTGCCCTCGCTGAGACGGAGATTCAAACAAAGCTCCGGCCTGGCGAATTCAAATCAAAAACACTCACCATGGGGCGGCACTAATCTTCAGAGTAAATCAGCACATTCACATTCATTTATTACAGCATGGGACACCGGTTCAAACTGCACACGTGTGGACGCGTGTTTATGTCGAGATAAAAATGAAGTAAATGCTATTTTGCAAATTTTGTAGCGCACCCACCCACATTCCTGATTCTGTCACGAAATACCCCTGCCTGGAACAATCTATAAAGTGGAGGAATGAGGGGCGGAGGAAGTGAAGAGAAAACTTCAGCGGGATGGCACATAGGGAGATATGGTGTCTGCTCTAAATTAAATAATTTAGAGATTGGCATGAGGGAGAGAGAGAAAGAGAGAGGGGGAGACGGGGAGGGAGGCAAGACAGAGAGAACAAGCGAAGATGTCTGAGAGTCCACTGGGATCACTTTAAAGCTTTTTCTCATATCCGTCTCTCATGGTAGCCCTTTCTTTTAAAGGGATAGTTCACCTAAAAATTAAATGAAAATTCTGTCATCGTTTACTCGCCCTCGTGTCATTTCAAACGTATATGATTGGCTGACTTCTTGAATTTTGAATGAATTAATAATATCATAACCGCTTTTTTTGCATATAATAAACGTGAAATGGGGACTGGAACTGTCAAACTCCAAAATGACTAAAAAGCATCATAAGTCAAAGCATCACAAAATTTGGCCAGGTGTCTAAAGCGCTGTATTCAGTAGCCAAAAAGTCAAGCTTTTGTGATGCTTTCACGCAGCCTTTAGTTTTTTGAGCTTGACAGCCCCAGTCGCCTTCATGTTCATTATATGAACATAAGTGGCCAAGATATTCCTTAACAAAACTTCATCTTTTGTGTTCCACCAATGAAAGAGTCATTCAGAGCGACATGAGCGTGAGTAAATGACAACAGAATTTTCACGTTTGGTTTGACAGTCAAAAAAAGATGCGTTATAACGTGACGAGAGCGAGCGAGAGGGAGAAAAAGCTGAAATGAAAATATGAAGAAAACTGAGAGAAAGGAGGGGGGGTATACGACACATGCCCCAGTCAGATGTGACAGTTGCGCAGGGTTTTGCTGTGGCGCTACAGCTCTGCGCTGCGTGGTGTGTGTTGTTGTCTAGCGTGCGGGTTGCTAGCTCGGGACTGGAACTGTCGTGGCTGTGACAGTGACGTATGAGTCTTAGCGCTGTCGGTGAGACGAGTCTCGCTGCTCCACGCGCACACACGCACACGTACACTGAGCACAGCTGTGATCTGGAGGTTTTGGGAACTGTGGAGACTTTTCTTGCCTCGCTCATTAACATAGCATAACAGATGAGAAGACTTTATCTGAGGATGACACTGGAGCTAGACTCCATTAACGCTTGTAATGTACTAATGAAATAACCTTTAACTATTTCAGTGGTACTGGGTGATTAATAGAAAGGTGTCATTCAACCAGGCGTTTTGTAATGCCATCTGGAAATAAAACTCGTTGAAAACAGAGCTATAAAACGTTTGGGCTATGAAACGTTTCCCTAACGTTTTCTTTAAGTAACAAAAATGTTTAAAATGAAATAATGTTATTTTGAATGTTCTAGGACCGTTAAAAATGTTCAGTGTTTTAGACATTGTATTAACAGTTTTGCTTGGTTGTTTAAATGTTAATCAAATATTTTTTGAATTCTAAGTTTTTTAAACGTTTCACTAACAACCTCAGAATAACATTTTTAATATGATATATAACATTATAAAAGTTATGACTAGTATTACTTCAGGAACATTTTTTGGTAACTTTGAGAAAACATTTAGAGAACGTAAGCCAACATTCTGAGAACGTTGTGTTGCCTGACACCCAGAAACAAACTGCAGAGGT
>JAZGTK010004351.1:0-24840 GCA_036877625.1 Ambastaia sidthimunki | reverse complement strand
TTTAACTGTATTGTTTTTTCTCAACATGAATGACAGTTGAAGCTGGAAGCCTTCAGTGCCAGAACACAATCCTAAAACTCTTAATTAAAACCCGAGTTCTTGTTGTGTATCGTCGCCTGTGGGGATTCATTTCAGCTCGCTGACTAAGTACCTCAGATAAATACTATTATCATTGAAAAGAGGGTTGAGACACATTCCATGCTAGTTAGAGATGCATATACACCCTGTAATTTTCAGATTAATCCAGACGACTGGTGACTGGGCTGCTTTCAAATGATGTTGAATCCAGTTTTGTAGCCCGGTGGTCCTCCGGTGGTCCTAACATAAATTCATTTAGCAGACACTTTTATCCAAAATGACTTAGAGAGAGAGAGTGTTAAAAATGTTTTCGCAAGAACCAACAAGCCAAGTCTACAAAACTACATTTACAAGTGGGAATCATGTTCCGATGCTAGAGACAGTTTTTTTTGCAATGTGAACTTTATACAAGGTCAGCTGTAGAGCTCTGCACGTAACAACGGCGAGCTTATATTAATTTTAGCATGATGCAAATCGCATTTAACAGCGCAGACAAAAGTTGGAGGAAAATAAGCAGCAGTCTGAGAGAGCTGAAGTGAGACTTTTTTTCGGCAGGGCCTGGTGCTGCAGTGATAATTAAAGGCCTCCTGCTCATTATTGTCACTGCAAAGCACCATCGTTTTGGCATCCACACACTGAGTGGGAGCGGCACCAGAAGCCCTTCCTGTCAGGTGCATGAAAGGGGCAGTTTCGAGGCTGCAGTACTTCAGAAAGATTGTCATTTACTGTAATGTAGTTAATTGCTCATACAAAACGCCTACAAATTAACTTGCGCAAGAATGTGTAAATTAGTAATGTAGGTTTCTGAGAAAAAAATAAGATATATGCATCTTTGTGAAGCCTTTGGAAAATCAGGGTGAGTAGATTTTTCTGTGCAATACTTTTTCATTTTGTGTATTTCTTTCTTTCTGTTTAAAATAAATATTATGTTCACCATCTCATCCTTCCCCAACCCCATTTCATTCTAAACATTTTAATTTCAAACACAGAACATACAAAACATTATATTTTAATTCAAAACAGCAAGCAGAGGAACGCAGAACAAATAAGTAGTTTGTGTAATCTTTGTAGGCCCATTAGAAACATTTTGGTAAGTGTTACAACCCTCCCCGTTTCCCCATTTAAACACTGTTTGCAGTAAATGAGACAGATAACAGCTCTCTAATCCACCATTACTAAAGTAAAGAATTCCCTTTTATCTGTGTGTTCATAAAGAAGACGGAATATAATGCTTATGTCTCGCAATTATCCTACCTCTCCTTTCCCCAAATGCCTCCATTTTCAGGATAAAAAACTCTCCCTTGCCACAAGCCAAATGCATGTTTTTGTTGTCCTGAAATTGTTCACTATCCATTTTTGTTTTCTTGCAAAGAGACATTTTGTTTAGTCATTCAAACTCAATTTTGGCTTCGCTTCCTTGAGGTGGTCAAGAAAGTGGAAGTTTGATTATCTGCAATTTCATTTAGCTAATTTGTGTTTGGGTGAATATTGCTAATGGAGGCACTTTCTTTTTGTCAGGAGTAACATGATGTAATCTCCAGAGAAATGCATTGTGGGTAAAAGTGAGGCTGACTGACTGTACATTATGTTCTACTTATTGCAGAGATACCACATATGTAAGTATTTTGACACACAATATTAATTTGTTATATGATTGTTTTGTTATTATTTATTGCTGTATGTGAAACATTTAAGTAGGACTGGAAAAGCAGACTGGATGAGTGGTCTGATGTAAAGCTGCAATCTGTAATCTTTTGGTGTTAAAACTAAACAAAAATCAGCATATAAATGATAGTAATATGATTTTCTTATAATTCTCTGATCTGCATGTTAAGTTTATAATAATGATTTATAGTTGATACATACATAATAAAAAGTTTTTAAAGTAACCTGCAATTGTTTATTTCAAACAGAGATGGCGAGAGAAATTACGAATTGCACCTTTAATCCCCAAAATGTGAGTGTGTAATGATGTGCATTGTTTAAATGTTTCTTTTTCAATTATCTCATTAGTTTGGGTTTAGCAAATTGTCACAGAACCGGGTTGCCCTGGTGCCCTTTATCCAAAGTGCTCTAATTGCAGGAACTGCTCCCCTGGCACAACATGTGTTTAGGCCCTTTACTCAGTGTCACACTGCGCTTGAGGTTCTTGGCAGCCCATTAGCTTAGCAAAGCAGTCAGTGCTGTTATTAGAAGGGCCTCCATCTCTCTCAGGGGGTCTGGGGGCATTTTGGATGGATGGGGTCCTTCATTCTGAAGTCAAGCATCCCGTTCAGCTGTGTGGGAGGTGAGTTTGGTTGGCTCTCCATCAGGGTGGTTGTTCTCCCCATCTGGTTTGTTCAGTGATGTAGACGCTGCTCGGTGACACCGGTGGGCTTCTGAGCATCTGCTGGTTTGCTGAGTCCACGATCTTTGCCATCATTTAACCGCGTCGAAAACGCTGCGTGGCAAAATGCATCATTTTGCATATGTGCATTTTAATACCTTTCATTAATCAAATGAGCATTATTACATTTTTTTTATTATTGTTATTATTTAATGCATAACAGAGCATCGGTTCACGTGAATTTGAATTGTTAATGAAACTAAGATATGTTAAGCATTGTGTAAGTACTTGTAGAAATGTTCTCAAATCAGATATAATGGCTTTGGGTTGTTTTTAAGCAGTCATTGGAGTAAACAAGCTTGTGTGTGACAGACAGACCGAGTGTGTGATCATACCTGCATCTGGACAGAGGGCAGAATACACTGTTAAAAACAATTGCTTCATTAGCATCACCATTAAAGTACTGTAGCTTTTTAGCCGTGAAAATATATTATTGATTAAGCAGTGAGGTTGATAAAATGGATGTATTTGAGATAGGCTGTGTTTGATTTTGAGCCATAAACATGGCTTCACATTGACATATGTTTTAATATTATTACATTGTTTTTAGCTGGACATTTGCCTCATTTTCAGCCAGCTGCAGTGGTTCCCAAAGCTATTTAAAGTAACTTAGGAAAGGTTTGTCATTTTCCTAATATTTTGCCTGGCTCTCATAATTTGGCAAAGTGATATGAAACTATATATACTCAACAACCTAGAAATACTTTGTAGCCGCGCGGTTATAAAAAATTAACAAACACCTTGAAACATCTGTCAGCCAATTAGAATCCAGCGCTCAACCATGTAATAAGGATTATAATGACTTAAAAATAAGTCATTATAAAGTTCTGTAGCTTATTATACTTGAGTGGCATTATTATATAACTTTTAGTGCAGATAATCACAGTGTTTCAGTGCAGATACAGTCATTCTGACAGCCCACAATACCAGAATAAACCTGACAGAGAGAAAAGAGAGAGGGTGCAAATCATCATTATCGAACACTTATTTGCCGCAGGAATCTGAGTGCAGAAGTTCCCCGTTGAAACATGACTGTCCAGTTCCGATGTTTTGTGAGCTGTGTGTGTGTTTTAATCATCCGTTCTAGCCAGTTCTCTCGCCATAATGAGCCTGACCTCAGCCTAATCCCTTCCCATAAGCAGTTCTGCCACTAACAGCCCAAGGTTCTCTGCCGCATCTCTCAGCTGACTGCTCGACTGTGAAATAAACCTTAAACTATGTGCAATTACTTCATAATAAGCTCACCGCTGCATCCCTGCAGTGATAATTATGAAATTAAACTTCTAATTAACACATTCTGCTCGGCTGTTTGTATATTCAAAATGAACTGCAAAAGTTTTCAATTTGACAGTCTAACTTTTTTTTTCTTACCGTCGTCTGCAGATTGTCTCAGACAAAATCAATTTATCTGCCTAGCAGAAAAAAGCAATAAATTATTATCCAAATATGAAACCCGCATAAAACAAGTAAACACATCTCAGAAGAAACATCCACCAGCTTCTGGTTGAATTCACGGACATTTTACAGATCTTCTCAATTCCCACTCCAGCCAATTAGCAGGAATGGTGTTTTGTATGCAGCTCTATGAGGGCAGTTTATCACTGTCGTTCAGCATTTGAACTAAGCAGAAAGCGAGTGCCTTGCCTATATTTCCTCCTGGCAGCTTCTCAGACCATCTCAGAAGAGCTGAATCACTCATTAACTTCACTTTTCTAACGCTGCACTTTTTTATAGTGTGCATAATGAAAACTGTCACTTTCTAATCTGTTTTACTTTTAGATCTGTCAAGCTGCAGTCTGTAACTTTTGCATAAACAAACAAACAAAAAACTGTTATTGATCAAATATATGACAGATCAGCGTTTAATGTGATATTTTTACCTTTTTACCGATTCACAATGGGAAAATTATAATAATGATTTATAATTTGAGCTATCGGGTCAGATTTCATTCGACTTCAGCGTACATATGTATGTGAAGCAACCTGCAGTTTTATGTTTGAACCAAAGATGGCGCTAGAGAGAAAAAAAGTTACAGATTGCAAATCATCACGTTTGTGTTGAAGCATTCAGCCTCTATAACTGCATATTTAAATACACAAAATGGGTTTGGATCGGTAGGTAAGCTAATCCTTAACAAACAATTTCAGTAAGAAAGAGGCAGAGATTTAAAACTAGCTCGACAACTGAATGCGAGCATAAACACATGCAATAAAACACTGTAAAAGCAGATTAAATGCGTTATTGCTGCATCTGTTGGGACAGAAACTAACATAGCATTGTGCATTTCTCTACATATGCCTCCAACAGTAGCATTAGTATACTTTATTTTTGCAGTTTTGTATTATTATAGCAAATATAACTTTCTTTTACATCCTGCAATCAAGATGAAAAATGAAAAACTCAGGAAAACATTTTAAAAGCAAAATAAAGTACTTACCAGAGGACAGATATTCTTTGCCTTTCCTGTTATGCTGTTATATTTAGTAACTGTCGGTTATTAGTACATTATTCAAACCTTTTTAATACTTTCCCATTTTAAGTTTGTAAAAAAGTTCTGAAAAAAGTTCTACTAACGTTACTGCAAGAACATTTTTGAGAGAAAAAGAGAACTTTTATAGAATATTAGCCAACATTCTCAGAACGTTCCCTGTTAGATGGATAGGACCCTGAAAACAACATTTTCTCCCTTTCATGATATCATACATGTGGCTCAGGAGTTTTATTGATTAATCAAAGGCACTGAATAACCTTTTTCCTTTCTTTATTACAGGCTTTGATCGCATGTGTTTGATGGAGGAAACAGCTAGTTGGTTATGTGTGGCTGTAATGGGTCGGTGATTGAAACAGAAGTGAGTGTAGCAGGTTGAATGCAAGTGTATTACACAATCAGGCCTTTCAAAGAGCTTCTTGTGTGATGTGTTTGTCTTTCAAGATCAAGATGTTCTTTGTGTTCCCTACAAAACATACATGAAAACTAACATTTGTAGTAAATTGGTCTAATTATATTTATATAAATATGCATCTTCTGTGGAAGTTGCAGGACCATAAATTGGACCATCATAACATTTGTCCAATAATTGCATTCGGTCCGAATCCAGTGATAGGACGTCCTACTTGCCTGTCAAACTATGTATGCGTATATATGTGTTGAAGGAGGTGTGGCTTTTGAGATTGCTCTGAACGGAGGGCAGGATCTTATTGGTTGTTATTGCTAGCCTCTCTGAAATTGCCTACCCTACCTTTAAGACATGAGATGTTGTGTCATTATATTGAAATGAAATACAGCTAAATGATCTCAGCTTTGGAAAGAAAATGTAAATAACCACAAATTCATAAGTGGATTACAATAAAAACAGATAAAATGGGGCGATAAAATGATCGTGCTGGGCGACGTATCTGATGAAAATGTCACAAGCTGTGATAAAAAGAGAAATTTAAGAGGGACTTTAAAGAGCAGCTGTGGTTTAAAATGCAGCTTCTCTTGAAAAACACATTATTGTAGTAAAACCTGTCTCTTCTAATACTCCAGCAGCTGAAATAACTTTGCTATTTTTATTTTAATGAGCTCTAAAAGCTGAGCATTTGCTATGCTGCCTCAAACCGAAATAATAAAATAAATAGACATAAATAAATAAAACCTTTTTGTGATAAGGAGAAAATTTGTGTGTTGGAATGAAGGGCTTTTTTGGCAGGTGCAGAGACCGATAGCTTTTATCCCATAATTAAAATCCTCTCTTTGCAGAGTGTGGATTATGCAGAATATATATAATCTCCACTTTAGACCTATCCCATTACATGGACAGAGATGTTAATATCCCAAGATAATGTGACATACTGGCTCAGATTACTTACAGTAGTTGCTACAGTGAAAAATAATATTATAGCCCAAGCTGTGAGTTCACAACCCTGTTTTGAATAAAGTATCATCTAATTCTTTTTTAAGATAAGAAGCCACATAAAACTAAAAGAAGTTGGAGTTTATAGAATCTAACAGATGTGTTTTAGTGGCTGCATATGACAGTAAGACCATTTTGTTACACTGCTAAACAAGAAAACATTTCCCCAACGTTTTCCCCAACACAAGAGGTTTTGCAGTATGCTGAGTCTACTGCTTAATGGATGTTATGAGTTTAATATGCAGAATCTGTTATGCTGTCAAAACAGTGTCCTGTTTATTTATTCTTTATTTTTTCTTTCATTTTCTTGTATTTTATAATTCAAGAATTTTCCTCGCTGGACTTCACTGTGAGCATCAGAGTGTGCCAATGATATTTACAAAATCCCATAATCCTGTTCAGCATTTCTTTTCATTAGGCAAAGCTGTTTGGGCTCATTGACCAGAGTCCTGTCTGTTTCCTGTTTTCTGAGCAGAATAAATAATATCTCAGCCCCTCTAATGCTGCAGTACATTTAATGTGCATTTTAAAGACAGAATCGTGTGGATGTTTTGCTCTTTAAGTCTGTTTGAGGCAGAACTGCAGACATTTTTGGATAAATATTTTGCATATTTTGTATTGTACTAAAATAATTTGGAAGACATTCATTTAATGTTTCTAATAAATGAATCCAAAAGGCAAGTAAGGATAGACCAATTAAACTAAAACAGTTTTAATAATGAGCTTGTTTTATATCCCTTTAATTTCATATAGTTCAGTTGTGGTGTAAACTACAATATTACAGTAAATAACATTATTTTCCTGGAATGTGATTTAGTTGTAAGAAAAACTTTACTTACTGTAATTAACTCATTCTGTATAGGTTGCATGCTAGGTTAACTTGAGTTGATCACCAATGGCATTTCAAAGGGAATGACGCCAAAAACATGAGTTCAGGAACAAAGAACATGCAGTTAATTCTCTGTGCCTTGCACTCAAAATGTAATTGTTTAGCCAAATCTTAAACTCACACAGACATGTGATTTTCTTATCGGTTAGACTGCATAAGTCAAACATCTCTGTGGTCTCAAGATTTTGGAAAAGTTGCATTCCCTCGCAGAGAACAAAATGCAGACCAAGTCACAAACCCGTCCAGTGATGTACTCAACCTTTTGAGTGACATGTTACCTGCCCACCTGAGCCAAACCATTTCACTCCCGAAACACTGAACATTCAGCATTCAGAGAAGCTTTAAAGGCAAGTCCCACATTCAAAAGCAACTTCCTTGCAGAATTCCGTTTTGGATTGGAATTCTGTTTGAAGTCTGTTTCAGAGCATCTTCTGTTCGAAGCTTCAAACAAAACCAATTCAACACACGGCTTGGTTTGTTTTGTGCCTTCCAGCTTGTTCTGTGTGGGTCACTGTGTTGAATTCCTGGGCTGAAATACAGGCTTTGTATTCGAACTTTGTGATCAGTTCTTGTTATTGTTAATTCTGTTTATTGGTGACTTTTTTGTTGTTGTGATGAATATTTAAACTTTTTTTATTCTGTTTTATTTTTAAAACATTTCATTAGCAACTTGGAAACAGTTTTGGTATGATATATAATATTTTATAACCGTTCTACTAATGTTACTGAAATAACATTTTTGATAACTTTGAGAGAACATTAGCCA
Source organism: Ambastaia sidthimunki (assembly GCA_036877625.1). Taxonomy (NCBI): domain Eukaryota; kingdom Metazoa; phylum Chordata; class Actinopteri; order Cypriniformes; family Botiidae; genus Ambastaia; species Ambastaia sidthimunki. The sequence goes on along the minus strand of JAZGTK010004351.1, from coordinate 16,824 downwards.
ACAGTTTTTAAAGTATCCAGAAAGCTCCATTTGAACTTTCTAAAATCTACATTTATACAAGCCTAACCACATTACAATCACATTACAATGTTCCATTTTAATTCCCATCCTCATTTACTTATATAATAGTGCATTTAGTAACTCAAATCCCAAATGATTATTTTATTGTTAGCGTTTTGAATTGATACAGGTGAGTTCTAATGAGCCTTTACAATTGAACATTTTTCCCAAATGGCTCCAAATAAGTTTATTCTTTTACATCAAATGGAATCAAAGGGAATTTGGAATATCTGGAATGGAGATAAAATGGTGGCAGCTTATTGTTGTGTTCATTTGCTTTGATTGGATTACTGACTGATGGTTTAATAGTTAACCTGCTTGTATCCCAGGTTTACTTGAATTGAGCTTTCAGAGTTGGAAGTGTGATATTACAGATTAGACGTGTTTATTAAGCTTAAGCTTCTTGTCTGTTTGTCTGTATTGTGTGAATCAGTATATGTAAGAGTACTATTATATATTGAAAGGCATAAAATACGTTGTTTAAAATGTTTGGATCTGTATGTCACAAATTGCATACTTAGTTTGTCTGTAGTTAGTCTGTAAATTTAAGCACAATCTCAGTGTGAGTGTATTAGAGCAGTTGGATGGTGGCTTTGTGCCCCAGACTTGGTCATTTACATGCTAATAAGAGAAAAGTTGATTTGTAATCTGCACATTAAATGTTTACATGGTATGCTTGAGCACTAAGGACGTACAAAAGCATCTTTCACACTTGCTGGTAAAGTGTTTCTCAGAAATCCGCTTGCAAGCTTTGCAGTTTTTCCAGGTCCCCAAAGAATTATGGGTAAGGGCAGCTCACCTGGCCTGGATTACTCAGCAGGGATCGTGTTTAAATAGGAATAAAATGTCAGTGATGTGGCACATTTGACTGATCAATTCCCCTGTTTTCCTTTTATTCCTTCTTAATTTTCCTGAAATGCTTGTGGTGACTTACTGCTGTTCTTCTCTTAAACTGCCTGCAGTTAGCCGGTCAAACCTATATCTGAATCTCATCGTTTTCAGCTTAAAAACAAATTAAGCTTAATTTCCTGCCAATTATCCAATCACATTATAGTTGTCACATAAAACATGTCCCTTTAAGACAATAAAAAGTGCTTTTTCAATATAAGTCTGTCCACATTAAAAGCGTGTATTTTGAAAAAGTCATATTTTTAAAAACTTAGCTTTTTGTTCTTGCTTCATTGAACACAGTATTCATCTCTCGTGAGATTGATGTATATTTTTAAGAGTTCTGTTAAATGATCAATGGGTGCATTAGTTGACAAATGATATGAAAGGCTCTGGTTTATAATATAATCATAATGGACTCTTAGATAATTCATGGAGGGAAAAACAATGGAGGCTTTCAAATTAACTGCTGTTAATAGGATAATTGCAACGCATTAGTGCGACACAAAGTACTAAAAAAAGTTTTAGTTCCACTATTTGCACTGTTTTATCTTTGTTTAATATCCTTCCATTGCTAAAACTCAATGAAATAGGTTTCTTTTGAAATGTGTGTGAGGCCATTAAAACTAAAAATGTGTTGTAGAAAACTGTGCTGTGTTCTGCTTAATTTCTGTGTTGTAAAAATACATTTGAATTGAATCTGAATCTTATACCAAACTATATAAAATAATTTGCTACAACAAAGTAGTTTTGCTTTGTATTTGGAAATAGTTGATCTGGTTTTATATATTTGTTAGTTGACATTATCTTTTCTTTGTTCGTCAGTTAGTTAGGTAAAGTTACTTAGGATTAACTTATCTTAACTAATGCTACCTACTTTTAATACTACGTCACATATTATATGATCCCCCAAGCATCGGTAATTCATTAGAAATGATACCCGTGTCATCCAATTTTTAAAACCTTTTGGCCAATTATTTCCAAATCTTAATTTCATCTGGAGTTGTTATGTGTGCCGGAAAAATGATCAGGGCTATGACACGGCTGTCAAGACTAATTCTGTTGAGTGACAGCCTGTGTTTGCTCTGTAGTGTTTTCAGCTGAAGAGAGGGTGAGTCATTTGTCCATCATGCCACAGTGGACCAGATCATCCACAGATTCAGAGGCAGAAATCTTCCCCTGTGGTTTGACTGTAACAATGAACAAATTAGTGGAAGGTAAATATGAGGATCCCTGAAAGGAAATCTGAATCGTGGACTGGGCTTTGATATATTTGAAGAGTAATTACACTCTATAGTGAGCTGAATATAAAATGATTCAGAGTAAACCCAGAGTACTCAACAGAGATCTGTCGACTCACATTAGAGCGGGCTGGGAACCGTGGAAACGAACGCCGTTTCATTTCCCTCTGATGTAATTAGTGAAATTAACTGGATGTTGTGATTTGTCTTTCCGTTTAATTAGTCGTTTATATCTAAACAGCAAATCCCACGAGTTAATTTACAAAATGAATCAAATTATCTATCCAAACAATATTTCATGCAGTTTAAAAGAGGTTCAGGGCAAAGGCAGGTGTGGTCGACGAATAACTCAACTGGTGAGGGGTGTTTGGGATTTTTTTCAAGGTAAAAATAAGATCAAAATAGTTCTTTTAAAAAACAAAACAAACAAACCAATTTAAATATGTTTTTAAGACCTCTCTGTTCAATTCCACTGAGTTTAATTAGTTTTTTTAAAGGAAGGCATTATATAGGACTTAATGTACATAATTATACTTATTGGAAAAACTTGTTTGAGAAATGTGTTGAGCTTGTTTTCTTTTGGAATTGCAGCGCTTGTAGCAGGATTGAATCGATAGAAATTTCCAGAAGTGAAGGATGGCAGGAGGGCATTTTTGATCGGGGTGAAATGTTCAGTCCAGGTAAGGAATCTGACTTCCATTGAGCAGAAGGTCCTTTGAAGAATCTAATCAGAACTGTCTTGTAGGTCAAGCTGTGGGGGTTTCTGAAATCAAACTCAAGACAGTGATGCAAGAGTTACTAAACTTCTCATCTTACATAGTGCAATCATCTGTAAGATCAGCTCGGTCTGTCTGTCTGTCTGTTCATCCATCTTTCTGTCCGTCCATCTGATTCAACCCTTAATGCTATAATCTGATTTTGATCAAAGTATTCAGAGTATATTAGGCTTAAAACTTACAAACTTCAAGCTGTTCAACTTTTAAACTTTAAACTTTGTAAACTTTAAAGCCAGGCCTTGTCAAGAGAACTTCAAAACTTTGTCTTGACAAACTCTCCATTTCTTTTTTATTATTGATGGGGTACCGCTAGCAGTATGGTGCAACGGATTACAGAAAATATGTTTGTATACGTCTCATTTGCTTAGTTCAAATCAACCTGTCCCAAAGCCTGTAATTTTTTGTGAAAATGTGGCAGATTTTTTGAGTGCTTTCATATAAACAGCATTTAATTCAACTTTCCTTTGTGTATACTGCCAGGCTTAGTCAAATTCATTTCAGAAGTCCCTGCAGCCGAACCAGTTCAAGCTAAAAGCACCATATTTTGGAAAAGTAACGTTTTAGCAAACCTATAATAATGACTATTGAAAGTGATATTGTGGAACAGTAATGTCTTTTTAATCCTGGGTACGAAATACACACAGAATATCATATAGGGTGATTTGGGGTAAATTGTTTAATCTCAGTGAAAAAAGTGGCACAATTTTAAGTAACACATTTTCTATGTAGATATTGGGACCAGTGTTCCTATTTTTAAATTAAAAGTCTGTATTAGTCAGTATTACCTATAAAGGTGGTGGTTTTATTTAAAACTCTCACAGTAAAATGTATCCGCATATGTCGCTTGTGGTCTTGTCAGCATTACATCTCAGTTTAAGCTGTCATTCTATCCACAAGCTCTATGAATTATTTACACCATCAAATAACATAAAAGGCCTTTCCCCAAGCTTTCCTTTTAGCCATCCAATAAATTATTGAAATCTCCCCTGATGCAGGGAGACAATCCAAAGGGAAATTTTAATGCAAATAAGGTCAAATGAACTCTGTCCCTTAATGCACTATTTAAAAAAGTGCTTTGTGATGCCATAGAAGAGCCATTTTGTTGTATTATTGGCTGTATTGTTCCATAAAGAACCTTTAACATCAGTAGAACCTTTCTGTTTCACAAAAGAAACAGAATTATCTCTTATCTCTTTAGACTATAAAGAGATAAGAAAGACATTTCAAAAGAACATTTGACTCAATGGTTCTTTGGGGAACCATAAATGGTTCTTCTATCAGCCAAGAACATTTTAAGAGACTGTTTAATTTTTGAGAATGTGATGTTTTCATGTTGTCCATGCTTTAAGATATTTTTTACTGTGTTGATGCAAACGTGTACACTTGTTTTCTTCTTCACTGTGCAGTTTGTTGTGCTGTCAGCTACTTTTGTTTTGGTTGCTGTTTCATGCAGTAATAGCTTTTCTTCCTTCAGGAAAAATGGCTGAAAATAGTTGTACCTTTTGCATGAACAAATGGTATAAATGGAATACTCTAGAATTTTCAGAAAGGAATTTTAAGAGTCACCTCTTAAAAATTGTAGTTAAAATTATAAGGGGCAATTTTCTAAAACCTTTCTAACTGCTCACTTATATGTACAAATATCATGGTGACGTCAGTTCCATCTTACAAAATATCCAGTAACAAAAAGTAGGAAATGGGATATTATTGGTTTTGGGATATTTTTAACAGCCTTGAAGTATTGTATAAACTAGGAAAACCACATACTAATAACAACAATTGTGTTTTTCAGTCATATATAATCTGTATTGTTGCTTTGTTAGGCCAGCTAAGGACAGAGACCTGTTTTAAACTGATAGTGGATGTGAAGCTATGAATGAGCCCCTGAGGGACTCAGTTTCTCAGAGTCTGTGCCAGACCTTATGGATGAATCACGCAATGAAGACGTGTACGTTGCTTCAGGCAAACTACAGTACGTGTCACAATGGTGTTACCCCATGGGTGAGAGGAACCCCATGGGTGTTCAGACAGCCTGGAGTCTGTTTGCAGGAACATTAGCCATCAAGGAACTTTTGCTGCTTGAGCCCAAGCAGAGATGATGTTAGTGGTAAATAATGTTGATGGGAAGAAACAGAACTCATGCAAAGTGCATTATATCATCTTGAGCAAAGCTTTATTATATTAATTAAAACAATCATACTCGTTCCATCTTAGTTAAGGCCTAATCAGTATCCCCTCAAAACTGTAATGTTTTTACAATTTGTAATTTAACATTTGTTAAATATGGCTAATGTTTTCGGAACGTTGGACAATGACACAACAGCGGCACTCGACATCACTGAAAGAACTGTTTTGAAAACTTTGAGAACTTTGGGTTTTTTGAGAACGTTAGCCAACATTCTGAGAGCGTTCCCTGTTTGCTGGGCTAACACATACTTATGGAATGTTGGTGGAAGGGAAAATCATCGATACAAAAGTAAATAAAAAGGAAAATCTCATCACCTTACACATAACAAAATAAAGTCATACAAATTACAGTAACAGAACATTTGACATGCATAACGTCTGCAGATGTGTCATGGCCGCCTTCACGCGTGTGTCACTTGTGATAAACCCAAATAAAAGCAGAATCTCACTGTGTACTGGTGAGCATTATGTTCAGCTACAAAGCAGTGAATTCCTCATCCACAGATGCTTTAGAGACACGGTCAGGAGTCTAACTGTGTGTTTGTGAGAAGTTGAAAAGGCAAAGCCGTGTCTGACTGGAGAATTTTTGGCTTTCTACAAGCATTTCATCTCTTTAATTCATGCGACTGCTGCATGGCTGCGGAGGAGTTGCGATTAAAGCTCGCTACTGGCTCGCGGCAAGGCTGACACGCTCACAGGACATTTCAGAATCACATCTGCGTATTTGGAACTGAACACCAGTTCTTTTTTATGACAAGGCTGTCAGCCTGAAGGAACGTTCGCATACTTAAATAATAACCATGAAGCACTTATGCTTGCGTGCTATTTTAATTGTAAGTTTTAGGTTATATAGTGAAGTTTCTATATTATTATTGTGACGATAAGAAAAAGTCAGACAGGGCCACACACAAGATATGTGGTTTGCTTTCTAAACTTGAACCATTTAAAGTTCTGCGAATAGCTTAAGCTGAATTTATTGAGTACTTTACCGAAATAATTTGCAATTACATTTAAGCAGATTAGTTCTATGTTATGGATCAATTTAATGTGACTATTATCTCAATTAGTCTTTGAATGCACGCATAAAACTTATTAATTGGGGCTCAGGCTACAATTGTTCCAAGAATGTCGTAAACTAATTTACTCAAACGTAATTCTGTAAAAATTAGGCTGGTTTCTCATTAGCACCACAGCTCAACGAATCTTTCAAACCATCTACAACTCCCTTTTCAAATCTCTTATTGCTAATAAGCCACACAATTAAAATTTTTGGTATATTTGAAAGTTTTTAATCTTGGGAAGCCATTTGTTAGGCAGGCTGATAACTAAGATTAATAAGTAGACCTAATAAGTTAGACTTTGTTTAACTTGATATCCTGGTAAAGGCTTTTCAGAATTGACTTAACTAAACTTTTACAGGATTAAATGTCTCACCTGAGCTTTTAAACATTCACTGGGAACAAGGAAATGGCAACTTTGTTTTATATAAGGTCTAACTTATGTTCTCTAGATAGTGGACTTCTCATTGTGGATTTTAAGGAAAAATCCTAACTTAGTTTAAAGTTGTACTGTTATATTTCTCCTCTAAATGTTAAAACCTGTTAAATTTTTAAATTGATGATGTTTTAAAAAAATTGCAAAAACTGTAATAATTTTAATTATTGTATATCACCAGTCAAATGATCTCAGATATCTTGTCTTTATAATGAAAGACACCGTCTGTGTCTGTTTGTCTTGGTACTTTTATTATGTGAAGTTTCCAGTGTAGTGAGTCTTTGTGCTTCACTTCTGGTTTATGTGATTAAACTGCATGTAGATTTTATCTCTTGCTTGTCTGCGACCTCTTTTGTGACTGTCAGGTAGTACGTAATAGATAAAAATCAAAACCTTTATTAAACAATGAATGTTTCCAACACAACTGTTTAAATCTGTGTATGTGTCTTTTATTTTTACTAAACTTGTCCATCAGAAAAGAATAAACATTTGTTGTCCTGCGATAGCTGCATTAAATTTCTGTTGTAATGCTAAACTGGGAGCTAATTTTACTGTGTTTAGTTGTAATGGCTGTGACTAGCATCTGTTTGCCAACATCTCACTGTCATTCACATACAATAAACCTCTATTTGCTGCAGAAAACTGTTAGCTGGCATGAGTAATGGGCTTGAGTTTCAGAGCTGCCAAATCAACCCTCAGCAGTTTAGCTCAGGAAAAGACAGCCAGCATGAACAGCAAATGAGACACTGTTAGACTGTGACCTACTGAGTGAAAGACCTGTCCTATAGCTCAACTGGTACCCGGCTAACAATTTTAGGTTGTACGGAAAGATTTCCCTAATGTTTCCATGTTGCATTAACGTTATTGCTTAGATTTGAGAACATTCTAACGTTTTTAATTTTGTAACGTTATTAAAATGTTCCACTAACAAATTAAGTATACCATTTCGATGTATATAATATATAATGTTAAAAACGTTACTGCAAAAACTTGTTACTGCATGAATTATTTTGATATCTTTAAGAGAACTTCCAGAAAATGTTAACCAACTTTGTAAGAACGTTCCTTATGCGTAGTGCACTTGTTAGCGGCCTGCTAAGATGTAAAGCCTGAATGGAGGCAAGAATTATTGTTATAATTTCTTCATTGTTTAATATGGACATAAATAAACTTGCTGCTCGTGTTAATCAAGATCATTGTGCTTACTGTGCATTTCCACACCAGGTTCAAATGAGTCTTAATCAGACATCAGTGTGAGATTCATACGCCTTTATCAATCATTTGTGTAATACAACATGACTGGACCTCTTGTGTGTCTGGCTAATATGATTACAGGAAACCAGCGTGATGTAATGAAGGTCGTATGAGGTGGCAAATTAATTGCGTGTGTACTGCGTGACGGCACTGAATGTGCTGTGAGTCTGCGCCAGGTTTCATAGCATGCAGGCGATTTATCTCAGCACAGTTGTTTGTATAAAACAGAGCGACTCTTTCATTCAGACAATCACAAGTATCACAAGTTTCTGCCCTCTTGTTTTGCTTAATCCCACAGCACTTTAAACTGATGGCTGCAATTATGATAAATACTTGAGTATGAATATTAATAACATGCTAAATAGCTGCATTATCATTACTGGATTATTGGTTCATTCAGGTTGTAATTATTCACAAATACGATTGTTTGGTAAAATAGCTCAGCTGTTTATTTGTAATCTTGTGCTCTTAGTTATTTTTCTGAAGAGCATGAGATAAATTGTTTATATGTACCGTACAATGTGAAACAAAATCTCAGAAGCCTTTTGCAACGATTGTTATCAACACAACGACTCTGTCACTAATAACAGAATATTGTATGTTGACATGTTTGAGTTTGCATGAAACAGGACTATCCATCAAGACCAGAGTTCTGTTTTTTGGGAAGGCATTGTGCGTGGTGTGTCGCTTTGATTTATTGCTCATAAATAAGTCTCGTTTTTCTTCCCACAGACAGTTGGCGAAGCTCAGACATCCACAATGTATATTCGGTTCATGGACCGCAATATTAACTTGTGTGTGAAGATGACATGAAAACTAAACAGATCTTTTTGGCTTCATCAATCTCCAGTCCTGCAGTCACACGCTGAGCTGTTACATACGGATATTCAGCTGTTATGATCTCCATAATCACAGACCTATAGCTGGAAAAACATCAGTTCTGCAGACTAACAGTATGTGTTCACTGCGTGGAAGAAATTCTGTTAATTTAAAATGTATTCCGGCATGCTTGACTTCAATACACACAATAAATTCATCATATATATGCATTATCACAGATGGAAAGACAAACAAACTCTAATTTTAAAAACAGATACATGTAGTGTCAGTTTTGTTCAGATTTGATTTGATTTAAAGGGGCCTGGAATTCCTTTAGCCACGGACCACAACTTTGATAAAGATCATATCAAACATAACACATAAAGATATAAGACAAAATCTTGCATATTTCTCTTAATCTGGAAAAAACGTTAACATTAGAATTACTTTCAGTAAGATTTGCTCAAGCACGCTTGCACAGAAAAAAATGATTTTATTATATTCATCTAATGTCTTTCTTTCCTCCACTAAACCATCTCCTGGCATTCAAGCGCGGGCAGAGTTTGTAGGATGTGTCAGAAGACTTAACACAAGAAAACCAGGAATCAATGAAGAATGAAGTATGAGCTCCACATCTACAGTTCACCAGAGTGATCTTAAGCTGTAGTCATCACCCCGGCCCTGCAGAAGTAACACCCAGAACTTCACAATGCTCCTGGAGACTGACGATCACACACAGAGAGGCAGTGTGAGACACAGACTGCTGAAACCTCGAAAACAAGTTCTGCATTTAAAGACCGCAAAGTTTATAATTGCCGTTGGCTACATTTCATAACACCCTGGAAGTTGTTATATATTCTTTTTGATGGATCTCTGTGTTTACAGAGCTCAGGGATGTATAATGATTCAACCCCAGCTAGTCACAGAGCTTTTTTAACATTTATAATTTATATATTATGGAGAGGAATGTTTTAAAGTCTCAAAAGCAGAATACGCTGTAAAAATGAACGCATATAATCGTGATAGTAAGAAGCAGTTTTAACCTGACCTAACCCACAAAATGACCTTCATTAATGTAACACTTCCAGGTTGATTTGGTTATTAAACAATGTATGACATAAAACCAGTGACTTTAAATATTTACCACAGAAAGCACTTTGCATTCTTATTGGTAGGTTCTGTGTCACTTTAATGCTCATTTGCATAAAGTTGAATGTGCTCAAGTTAGCTGCATCACCAACAAGTTTGATATTTTAACCTTTTTTGACTTTTAAAACCCATGTAAAATGTATCTGCTTTAATTATGCTACCAATATGACTGAATTCTTCATATGAGTATATATTTTGAAGATATGCTTTCTCCTTTAAGGTTAAAACTTCAAAACTGTGTAGATCATTTTGTTTGTGAGTGAACACAATGAAGCGTGTGTTTATTGATCTGGTAAATGAGGTTTCTTTCACCTTTGTTGTATCAAGTATTAAAGTCTGAGCTGTAAATAATCTGCTTTCTGTTTTGGTGTAAACACCTTCAATTCTATCAGACAGAATCACAGAATCTAACATCTGTCTCTTCCCATCTGTTTTCCCATCTCTCTATATTCCATCTCACCTCTTTCTCCCGGTTTCCTCTCTTTTGTTCTGAAGTTTCATTAAAGATTATAGTCGGTGTGTGTAAAGTGTGAAATAAGGTTAGGCTTTCACACAAACAGAGGAAGTTTCAGAATTTAGGCACAAGCAGAAGTTATCTTTGCACTTGATTATAGACAGCCTGGTTTTTCACTTGCTTTCTCTATTAAGATGGAACAAACAGATTTTGGATAACAGTAACTACGCCGCAGCAGATGTATGACCAATACTATTAGATAAAGCAGGAGAACAACTGAACTTTTTCTTGTAACTTTTTAACTTAAGTTAATTTTGAAAATTGAAGAAAATTCGCTTAAAATGCAATTGTTCCCTTTTCTCTTCCACTGAACTGGTTTTTAATAGATAAGTCTACCCCAGCTAACAGGGAACATTCTGTTGGCTAACGTTAAAAAAATTCTCAGTTATTAACAAACATTCCTGCAATAATGTTATAATAAAAACCAAAACACTTTTCTTTTGAAATGTTGTTAGTGTGACATTTTAAAAAGGTCACAGTAATACAAAAGTTTGAATAATTTTCTTATAATCAAGCAACGTTAATACAACATATAAGAAACTGGTCATTGTGATTTTTCCTACAACGTTTTTGTTACATAATAGAAATGTTAGGTAAACGTTTCTTACAACCTAAAAGTGTTAGCTGGGACATTCCACAGTGTGATAACTGGGCAGCATCAGTGTACTGTATGTCAGTAATTAATATAAAGTCTCGTGGCAGCCTGCGTTTTATCAGAGAGCTACATGAACATGTGCTTTGCTTTCACTCCTGCTCCAGAATAATGAGGAGATGAACATTACCATTCTTTGAGCACATCTGATTTCCCCAGTCAGAAACAGAGGGCAGGAGTCATGCAACGTAAAGATTTAATCAGAAATTCCATTAGCATGCCGTGGACTGACAGGATTCAGAAAAAAGGAACAACTTGAATGAGTACAAGTTCAAGGTGAGACATAAAGGTGGATGGGCTTCCCGTAGAAACAAGCATGATGTCATTCAGTGCCAAAGGTCATTTTTCTACTGAACCCAACTGCAGGACTTACTACAATATGAAACACACACACACACACGCATGCACGCGCACACACACGCACGCACCCACGCACGCACGCACACTCAACATTCAAAATTCTTGTTTGTACTTGTATCATGTTTTTATTATTATTTTTAATAAACATTGACTTTTGAATTCATGTTATTCTTAAGTTGTTAGTGGAACGTTTTATAACCCTTGCAGAATTAACAAAGCAATATTATTGCTTCACAGACTTTTTCGATTAGACAACTAAATGTTTTGTTTACGTTTCTATGGCAACACGTTCACGTGACTATTTCTATTGAATATATTCATATTAATTTAGCATTAACACGTTAGTCAAAACTGACAACAGGAAATTATTATTAAATACAAATTAAAAATATTAAAACCATTAAACCAAAATGTCACGTGATTAACTACATAATTATATTTTATTGCGGGTTGAGAGCGTTTCCTCGTGACATCGCGCAGTCAGGTGATACGATATGGAAACACGTGAATGTTTTTTAAACATTTTTTTAATGTTGAAAATCACGCAATTACGTGTTTTGGACCCGGTATGATGCACGTTTACACCTGCAGAGTTTGCGACAGGTAGGCGTGATCACATTATCTGTCATTTGTGCTGCAATGGTTAAGTTTGATTCAAGGCCACGTTGCTGTGTGTTTATTTCCATCATCAGTCTTATTGAAGCTTGTGTTGCTATGCAATGTTAAAATAAGTTTGTCAAGTACTTAACAAACAAGTAGTTTGTGTGCTACATAGTCAGTTTCCCAAGGCTGATTTCTTTTAAAGCATTAGCTGCGGCTATTGTGTTACTGTTGAAGGTGTGGTGAGATACTGTAACTTGTATTATTGTGTTTTTGTTTTTGTATGCTGAGGTTATTTGGCTTGGTTTGATATTGTATTTAAATCTGTAGCTGAAGTGTGTTTGCTTGTTGTGTTTGCTGGCAGGTTCATAACTGTACACTTTGATTATAGTTTATAGTGTTTGCTTATTTTGTAAAGAAATAATTCACTATTTAAAATTCTTTAAAAAAAAACTGTTTACTGACTGTTCTTGTATTAAAGAAAATGAGAGATAAAGACTTGTGCATTAGCCGATGGTACTTTCTCTCCTTTTTGAAGCTTGAGGGGTCCAGTCCATCTCTATTCATTGTAATGGCATAAAAAAGATTATATGATCATACAAGGATTTTATAATTGTGATAATTCATTTTGTCCAGAATTTGAAGAAATATAGCACATATTCCTTTTGGAACAGGAAGTCCATTATACTTACATGAGAATAAACTGGTTAGTTGTGATGTTTGTGTTTTTCTGTGGTTTCTGTGAGTATTGCTGTTTGTGTTTATCATGTCTCATCATTTTAAGTTCTGTTTAAGTCAGGGACAGCTGATCACATAGGAGTTCAGACAGCTAGTCAGCTAGCTCACTAGGTACAGAAACGCATTTAATAGCTGTTTTTTAAAACTGACAACCTTGTGACAGGTAACTCTGAGATCTGACACAAAAAAGTGTGTCTGTTGAGCTACTGTCCACACATGCAGATGTTGAATTGAAGTTGGTTTTTCAAAGACCATATTGACTAGCTTTACATTGCTGCCACGGAATACTAAAGGAACTTGGTTAAGTTTAATATTCATTGATGACTTGCATTGAATTTACCTGGTATTGATTACCTGGTGGTTTCTGTTATTGTTAAGGTAAAATGATACATAATAACAGATGTAAACACGTCAAGAAAGAAAATAAACTTGCTGTACTTCTGTGTAGTGTGTGAATATGTGAAGTATTTTTGATTATAGTATGACAGTCAGTCAAAGTGATGGGGCTTAATAAAGGATAATTACTTTGTCCATAAAAATTTGTGTTGATTGCTTTGGTCTTTTACAGCTAAGAAATTGTTCAGCTAGTTGGCTCTGTCAGAAAGCTCTTTAATGTTTTTTTTTGGAAAATTCATTCGTAGTCATTCACGGAGTATATAAAAGAAATTATGGGCAAATTTTTATTAGAGGTTATAGCCTCAAAGATTGCATACACCGGAGCAATTGTGAATGTTTGATTAGCTGTGAAAAATGAAAGTAGCATTTACAATCAATCACGCTGAGTTAAAGAAGCAACACGTTTACAATTTAAATGTAAGTGTTCTGAGAATTAGAAAAGTCAATTCAAGTTTAAATTGCATCGCTTCATATCTCATCAGAAGTTAATGCGTGATTGTTGTCTGTGGTGTATAATGAATTTGATGATGTGTTGAAGGGCTGAGTGTATCTGTTGAAGTCTGACTTACAATTATTTTCTTGCACATTAGCGTTCCTTAAATTCAGAATATCGGTTCATGGTGCAGGCTGTTATAATTAGTCACACTTTCTGAAGCGGTAATGACCTAAAAATATTCAGGAAATTTTCAGGAGAGGGTGGAGAGTCACTGCCACATTTTAAAGGTCAATTCTTCGCCTAACATAAAAGCAACATAACCAATTCCAGCATGTGAAATACAACATGGCACAAGTGAGCTGGGTTTAAAACAGTCCTCATGAGTCACAAAGAATTAATCTCTCTCCTGTGTGCACGACTTAAAGTACGTAAAGGAGAAAACGAGAGCCGTCGCCTGGCTTTTATCTGTTCTCTCTCTCTCTGCGCATTGTGCCTCGACTCGTGCCTTCAGAAAAATATCTGCCACATCAAGGGCCAGTTCTTCATCAAATCAAATAACATTACTGGGCAAAGTGTTCAGTACATTTCCTGCAGAATAAAACGTCTTGTGTTTATTTGTAAGCAGTAGGTTTGCCTTATGAGAACTGAGCAAAGCAGTTCAGACAATGTACTTATTTTATTTGCTTTTCAATCAACAAAACACACACTGGAGAGAATTCGCTTAACAATTGTGGCACTAGTCTGTTGCAGGTGGTTGTTGGGTGGGGCGTTCTTATTCTAGAGCATATCTGATTGGACAAAATCTGTGCAGTGCATGATGAGTCATACAGTACGTCAATGCTGTACAGTCTTGGTAAACTGTCATGTCATTTCAGCCTGTAAGATGGGCAGCTACACTGTTTATTTATTTTGTGAGGGTGTTTTGCTTGATTTGCAAATTCCTTTAGCGAATCGGGTGCTAAAGAAACAGAGACAGCACGTTAAATAAATAATGCTGGCAGTGGTCGCATTCATTCTTTCAATTTTAGCAAGGCGTAATGCATATATGCATGTACTTATTTTCTATGTTTGTCTGCCATTCGAAAAGTACATTTATTATGAGCACAATCTTAACTGTAAGGACTATTTTTCCATCTGTCAGATTTTTTCTCTCATTTTTTTCCCCTGAAGAGTTTCTCCCAGGGCCTGCAGTAATATCAGTGCTAGCTCACCTTCACACATGACACTCTAATATAAGACCTCTCACTCTGGTAGAATTACCTCAGTGTCAGACACCATTATTCTTCCATTTGAAATCTGACTACAGAATATTTTTGTTTACCCTGCTGAAAGGTTGGCCACATCCATAAGGCTTCTGCAGGGGCTTTGTGTGACCCCCATCTGAAGAAACAATTTGTTGATTTTAAACTCTTTCACCTGGAGAAAATAAAAGGTTTCCCACAACACAGAAGCAGTTGACAGAAGTACTGCATTATGGCTGGAGGTTTTCTCCAAAGTGCAAAGTGTGTTAGCCGCACATGCCTTGACTTAAATCAAAGTAGGAGATATCAGGACTGCTTGTTTTCTCTTGCGTTTATTCTAGTGTATATTTTTAATGCATTTTTGTCAATTTTAGGTCAACTCTAGTACTCCATAAGCTGGGCATGTTGTCACAATGGAACTTACCATTAAAATCCTTTTTAGGGCTGTTTGTTTACGTATTAACAGTAGAACAAATATGAAACAAGCAGTTCATGAGGTTGTTCGTCCT
The DNA here is from genome assembly GCA_036877625.1 of Ambastaia sidthimunki. NCBI lineage: Eukaryota > Metazoa > Chordata > Actinopteri > Cypriniformes > Botiidae > Ambastaia > Ambastaia sidthimunki. The sequence continues at coordinate 1,510 of JAZGTK010004351.1, read as the reverse complement.
ACATTATTAAAAAAAGTTCAGCTAAATTCAATGACAACTTGCCCCCAATAAAACTCTGAAAATTTCCTGTTCAACCTTTTGGTTAAAATCTTCATTATAAATTTGACATTTGCCTGAATGTATACTAGTGTAGTTTTCCTTCTTCTGTTGACAACTAACCCGTCTCTCTTATTACAACAAGCACTATTTATCTTTTTTTAGTGCTGTTCTTTCTCAGAATATTTTAGTGACCTGTGAACAGAACAAAAATTCAAAGCTTATTTACAAACTCTCGCATTGTCTTTCCCTTTCATTGGTCTTTTTTTTTTTTTTTTTACAAATTACACGAATTTATTCTGTTTCATTAAATATGGGATTTGCTTTGATTACATTTTCATAGATGTAGGTGTAGTCTGCCTCTTTTTCATTCTTTTATTAGTCTTTATCTGAGACCTGGATGGTCTGTCTGTTGTTTTCGCCTCCTTGAGCACTGACATTTCAGTCAGCTGGAGAACCTGTGCAGTAAAAAGAAAGAAAGGGGAGACGACTAAATTTATCACACCATTTCATCCATATCTCTCTGAATTTTCTGCCTGCTGCTCATACTAAAGTGTGTGTGTGTGTGTGTGGTCTTGGTATTCAGTGGGTTATGGGGCCCAAATGTTCTCACTAGTAAAGTAATACCAGTAAATTTTGACCTTGTGGGGACATTCTTTTTGGTCTACAAGAGGAAACAAGCTTATAAATCATACAGAATCATCTATTTTAAAAATGAAAATTAGCAGAATTTTTCAGTGACGGTTAGTGTATGGGGATAGAATACGCAGTTTGTACAGTATAAAAACCATTATGTCTATGGAATGTCAACATGAAAACCCAACATTTGTGTGTTATCTGTGTGATTTTTTTTTTTCCGTGGGGCATGCCGCAGGAGAAGACCTTTGGCTCAAGGCTGAGTTCACTTTAAATCATTTTTTTTTAAATTAACATAAAAATATTATGTTTTATATTATATTATATTTTTTGTTATAAAAATAAACAAAAATCAGTTATTGAGCGAGTACACAGCATTTAAAATGCTCTCTCTATCTCACCCTGATTCACAACAGTAAGTTTATACAGTAATAATGATTTATAATTTGAGCTGTCACGACTGATTTCCTGGGAAATGTGAGTTTGACTTTATCATGCATAAAGAAAAGTGTGTAAAATCACCTGCAATTTTATGTTTTGAACAGAGATGGCGATAGAGAGGCAATTGCAGTTTGCAGCTTTAACTCTAACATATATTTTTTTGTCCTGTTGCAACATGCGGTCGGCAGGGTTTGTCATTCATATCAATAGATTCTTTAAAGTGCTGACAGATATATAGACCTGATGGCAGAAAGTGTAAGAGCTATGTGAATATTTTAGCATAGTAAATCAGATTTTGATGTTCCTGCAGTATATCAACGCTGTAGTTATTAAAAGATCTGTATACTTAGCATGTCTTCAGGTTATGTATTCGTCAAGTTTAATATTCTCTTTAAGT
>JAZGTK010004350.1:0-24841 GCA_036877625.1 Ambastaia sidthimunki | reverse complement strand
TCTCTGAAAATTAACTTCCTCTGCCCTCTATGAATGAGGGCAAGCAAAATTTTAAGCAGGAAGGAAAGAACAAAGTATACAATAGTTAAAAATGACAAAAAAATCCAGGCAATTTTTCATTGTAAAATTATTCTGAAAGATGGAAGTGTAAAAGTCTGTCACTCAAATTCTTAGCCGGTTGTTACTGGTTTTCCAAGCAAGTTTGCAGTGTGTATTATACCAGTGCAGAGCTTTAATAAGTTCTCCGGTTCTTCCTGATGACAGGATGTCTATGCTGAGTCTACTTAGGGAGGGATGTTTGTTTACACATGCTGATGGGGGCAACAGGGCCTCATTTGATGCGGTGCTGATTCTAGACAGCTCAGTTCCCTGTAGCTTGGAAACTGGGGCCGATTCGGGCTGGAGCTCAGATGTGTTTGTGACACTTACAGCTGAATTGATCTTGACTTCTGCTCTGTTACTCTCCTGTCTCGTGGTCTGGGTGGGTAGGAGAGACCTAAGGGTCACTTTGAAATTAATTTTCCTTGCGGCTGTAATGCTAACACCTTCTGTTTGATACAAAGCCCCAGTAAATTCAATTACTGTCACGGTAGCGCTTAGGAGATATATTTTAATCAGAAGAGCATGCTGGGCTCATTGCATAATCAAATGTGATGATAATTCTGGGTGTGAGTGTGTTGAGACCTTCTTGGGCTTTATCACAATGGTTGTATGCAATGCAGAGCCCACATTACGGCTCAGCGAGTAGATTATAATTGAAATAAGGGTTCTAGAATTAATTAATAGATTATAATTGTAAAAATGAGCAGTTACTCAAAGAAACAAAGTTAATGAAAAAAATACAAATATTTTGAAAATTATTTATATTATGATGAGCTTTTGAAACTAAATGTCTTTTAATACAGCTAAATAATGGCTTAAATTGAAGTGCTTGTGCGTCAAATGGTCAAAGTCAAAACTGATGGAGAAGAATCTTTAGTTAGTGGCAACAGGTCACCCATATTAACATAAACTGATCACAAACAGCAAACACAAGGAAAATAATGAAAAGGTAGAGAATTTAAGAGATATTTCCTAAATACGGGAAAAACAAAGACGATGCTAACAGAACTGACCCACATGTTAGTAAGTTCAAAGTGACGCGCTGAGAGCGCGTTCATGTGTTGTCAAGTGACGCGAGATAATGAAAGAGGTGGAAAGTCCGTGAATGCGCTCCAGGCACCAGAATGAACAGATGCGCACAGACCTCCACATCTCCATACTTCAGCTCCATCCTTCAGCTGCAACCGAGAGACATACACGACACCGGAGACATACACATCCAGTAACTTACTTTCCGTCGGCAATTGGAAAAGCAGACTACACTACATTTTTTATTTAGTAGGGTTAGTTGCTTGTTTTGCGACTAAAAACACGAAGAGGAGCGTCACCTTGCAAACAGGTGTTTATTTGGACCAGCCTGTATGAATCTCTGGACAAGTGTTTGAGAAGAGCCACAGAGGAGATCGGATATAAGAAATGCCTAAATTATGTTATTTAACCAAAGATTGTTCTATTAATTTGGTCATTGAGATAAACAATCAATTACAATACTTGCTTAAGGGTCGCTGGATTTCTTTTTTGAACGACTAATGTGATCACCGCGTTAGGTATCAGGTAAGTCTGATAATACTTTTATTCACAATAAAAACATGGAAAAAGCATAAAAAGGCATAAATAAGTTAACACATTGCCCTGATATATAATGCATGTTTTTTAAACAAATGACTACTGTACATCCTCAGAAGATACATTTTATTTCAGCAATGCATTTACAGATGCAAAGTTAAAATGCGCATTGTGATGTTTAAATCAATTCCATTTTTTTTGTTATATGTTGGTAACTGTTAAATGCATCAGGTTGTCCTGCAAAGATTGACTGAAAAAATGTACTCTAGGTGTGACCTGAAATTTCTTTTTGTCTTTTTAATTTCCAACTACAAAGTGCTTTCCAGGTGTCCGCATCTCCTCCCAGAAATCCTCATGAATTATCTGTGAACCTCATTGTGCGGGAGGTAGCCGAGCAAATGAGGCAAACGCGCTTTCATCAGTGATGAATGACAGCTCTCCAACATCTGTGAACACCATGTTTCACCAACTGACTGCAGATGCTGTGAATGACAGTTGCGACTACACCTTGCCCTCATGTAACAATAGCGCTGGTGAAGCTGCGTTGCAGCTGCCCACCTTCTCCACGGCAGCGAAAGCGAGGGTGGTTATTACTTTTACACTTTGCGCTGTATCGGCTGTGTGCAACCTCGCCGTGCTGTGGGCAGCAAGCACCAACAACAAGCGCAAATCCCACGTAAGAATATTAATCATGCATCTTACCGTCGCTGATCTCCTGGTGACTTTTATTGTGATGCCCGTGGATGCTGCTTGGAACATCACGGTTCAGTGGCTGGCTGGAGACCTGGCTTGCAGGTTGTTAATGTTTCTTAAACTGGTGGCCATGTACTCTTGTGCGTTCGTGACTGTGGTCATAAGCCTGGACAGGCAATCAGCCATCCTTAATCCTCTGGCCATCAATAAGGCTAAGAAGAAAAACAAAATAATGCTGAGCGTGGCCTGGTTAATGAGTGTGGTCCTCTCTGTTCCTCAGGTGAGCAACTGGTTTAGTAATGCTTAGTTTTCTTTGTGGGTTGTTTGTTGTGCTAGTTGCATTCAACAACACAGTAGAGTCTGAATCAAGTACTGAGATTAAAATGAAAAAAGACACAATATTGCACTCCTGTTTCTTTAAATGTAATTTAAACACATTGCACATTCTTTCAGTCTAAATGGAAAATAGAACTATTTGTCTTCATTTTGTTGAAGACTGTTAAATAGGCTGTTATTGTGATTGTAAGATGTAATTTCCAAAAAAATTACACATTTTTAAACTAATTATGCATGAAAGATCAAAGGAACAACTAAGGCTGATACAATAATAACAATTTCTTGCTATCTGTTTATGTTAAGGGTGCTACAACTGAGGCTAAACTTTTAAATATATGTTTCTGAATAAGGAGGCTCTACAAAGAAATTTTAGAAGAATGTTTAATAATAGAAGAAAATTAAATCTCATAAATATGCATGTAACTGTATTTAATTTGCAAAGTAGCACTTTTACACTTTTAAACAGTTAGTTGTTGGGTGACGTATTGTTAGAAAAATGTCTTACTGTCTTATGTTACATAGGCATATGTCATTCAGAGATAAACTATGCATATTGGCGATGAATCACAAGTGCGGAGAAGTCAAATCAGTAGCTAATTTCACATTCCCTTGAGACCTGCTGCAAAATTAGAACAGAAGTAGAAAGTGTTGTAAAATTCATGGATGTTAGATTGGTTCGGTAATGATGACACACCCTCTCATCAGCCCTTTAATTTAACCTCACATTTAACATAATGACTGATGCTTGACGAGGAACGTTACTCAACATCACTGACCCTAAAAACAATGAAATCACACAGTTATTCAGGTGTTTTTTCATTTTTAGTCCTCTCGTATGAGCTCATAAATGACCTTCATACCAAAGAAAACAGACTGATGCTCTACAGCCTTCAATTACAGTAACGGAGGTGATAAAGATTAAAACCACTACTGCAGGCTATTGTGTCTGAAAAACAGAATAACTATAATCAGTGTTAGTAACAAGAAATTGTCTGTCAATGGAAGAGTGCACATCACAGAACAGTCTGCAGCTGAGGAAAAAAATTCCAAGACCTCCTTATTGTTCCTCCCAATATTCAAATAATGAAACGGAGCGTTTAAAATCAGTGCACCAAGTTCCAAGACCAACATCTAGTGGTCCAGGCATTTATGGAATATTCTGCAAATTAACTGATTCTAGGAATATAAGCTCAGTCAATGAACATCTTGCCGAGGGGATAGATGTCACAACTAATTTGCATAGTCGACGGTGTTCACTTGATTAGTTTGCTTTAGGCGTGCATAACATCTAGCGTTTAACAGTCGAGCGAGAAAAATAGCTTGTAAGTCAAGCTAACCAATCAGATTGGTTCCTTGGAACTAGTTTTAGCTAAAAGCTCAGTTTGATTTATTGTTTAATTCTGTACTTCACGCTGCTAGTAAAATTAAGCATTTGTGCTCCTTGCACACCTGCTGAATTCCCCAACAGATGTTCCTGTTTCACAATGTGACCATCACAGTGCCTGCCAACTTCACTCAGTGCACCACTCGCGGGAGCTTCGTCAAGCACTGGCAAGAGACGCTCTACAACATGTTTACCTTCACTTGCCTGTTCCTAATACCGCTGGCCATCATGATCTTCTGCTACACGAGGATCCTGGTGGAGATCTCTAGAAGAATGACCAAAGGAAACAGTAAGTTCAGTTAAAATATTTGAAAATGTGGTAAATATCACCAGCATTATAAAGCAAACTCACAAATAATCTTCTTGCCTTTGCAGTATCTTCAAAAGAAGTCCACTTACGACGTTCCAACAGCAACATCCCAAAGGCACGTATGAGGACTTTGAAGATGAGCATAGTGATTGTGTTGTCTTTCATTGTTTGCTGGACACCATACTACTTGCTGGGTCTCTGGTACTGGTTTCTACCTGAGGATTTGGAAGAGACCGTTTCCCACTCATTAACTCACATCCTATTTATTTTTGGCCTCTTTAACGCCATTCTGGATCCTATCACCTATGGCCTGTTCACCATCCATTTCCGCAAAGGACTGAAACGCTACTGTCATAATGCCGTCGTTCTTACAGAGTCTGAGAATAACTCCATCATGACCGGCTCATTGAAATGCTCCCCATCCCCCTTTTGCATGAAGAGAGTAACCCAGACGGGTCCAGGCGCTGAACCAGAGCAGAATTTGGTAGGTGGAAAAGATAAGCCACCTGACAGTAAATAAATGGAGTAGAGGAAACCCTACCAATCCAGCCCTGAATGTGTGGTTTGATCACTGAGATATGGATGTGACAAGGCAGGTCTTGTACTGGCTGTCTTGGTGCTCGCTAGTATAATGAGACAACAATGTATACCTGCCTGTTCTTCTCAACGTGATGTGACAGATTCGAATTGAACCCAACCAACAGCATCCCTTCTCCATATTCATTAGTTGATGAGCTGCCTCAATTACTCACAGCTATATTTAATACCTATCAGTTTTCATAATACAGGTGATTAATTTTGGTAATCATCTGCTCTTTACTGAATATTCCAATCACATGTTTTTTTCTGCAGATTAATTAGAGGGTTGCAACGTCAAGCTTTTGAAATGTAAAATGTCATTTAAATCAAGGTCTTTTTTTATCTAACACAAATCCAACTTCTTCACCTGCTTTACAAAGGGCAAAGCTCTTGAATTGATTGTCTGTAAGGAAACGTTGTATCAACAGACACATAAAATGTGTGGATTTAGCTTTCGAGATAATACACAAACGAACGTACACTGGTTCTTAAATAGTTTCCAGGTGTTAATTGGAAACATCCCAGTTGTAGGTTGCAAGAATGTTTCAAAAGTTAAAACAAAGCAAGAACAATTTTTGAGAACTTTGAAAGAACGTTAGCCAATTTTCTGAGAACGTTCTTCTCTGTTAGCTGGGATTGAGTTGTTTTTAACAGGCATCTTCACCCAGCCTCTTGAGGTTGCATTGTTTGATGTGTACACTTTTTTTAGTTGATGCATTTGGAAATACTAACCGGAAACAGGAGATCTTTCATTTGAAGGCTGAGCTACTATTATCAGAGCCAACACATACTGTGATGTCCTTGCAATTTCAATTCAGACTAAAAACAAGGACTATTTAGCTTGGCTGTATAGCTTTAAAATTATAAGTAGTTTAGAATTGTGTGTTACGAACATTGTACTTCTCAGGTAAGGCGCTTCTTTTGTCGCAGGGTATTAAAGTCCAACTGGAGACTGACAAACTGTAAAGCTTTTCTTTCTGTGGCAGGTAAATACTGTCACGTCTTGAAAATGCTTATAACCACGAACATTTTCATTATTGTATGTTTGAGAGGGTATTCGTGAGAGAGAGCCATGTAGTTGTGTTGTCTTCTTGTAGTTGTGCTTTTTGTGCGTCTGTCGAGTTACCACAGGGTGTGCTTAAGCCTTAATGACCCACATTTTCAACCTCAGTAAAGCCCTGAAAGAAAGTCTACTGAGGAAGAAAAAGCAAAAGCGAGTGTTTCCTTCTGTCATGTTGTCAGACATGTGCAGGATCATGTGTGTATATACATAAATGCATACATACATATATACATACATACATATATACATTTATACATATAGTGATTGTTAAGTAAACCACATGTGCAATTTTATTTTCTAAGATGGATTCCACACAATAAAAAATATCACATGTAGGACTAATTCTATGAGATATTGGGGTGCCTGATCGTTTTGCAGGAGGTTTAAAATAGATTTAGTTATTGTCTAGGTAATTGTATCCATAATATGTTAAAAAGAAGGAATCATGGATTAAAAACCATTATTGCATTATGATGTAAACATTATAGTATTTATACGAGCTGTTAAATGTATCTACTGTAAAGTCCCTTATTCAAATGCATGAAACCAGCAATGTGATTATGAGAAAAGAAGAAAGATACGATGTTGTTCTCTTGTTTTGCATGATATTTGCTGATATTTTCTGATTTGATATTTGTATGATGTTATGTAATGTATGTTTTGAGTAATGTGCTGAAGTAATAAACATTGCTTTTAATTTAGTAAGTCCTAGTTTTTTTAATCACTGAAAAGACATTGGAAACTCACTCACTCACTCACTCACTCACTCACTCACTCACTCACTCACTCACTCACTCACTCACTACAGCATTTSAAATGGCAACATCTCGCACCTTCAGCCATTTGTGAACTCACAAAGATTTACCCACCAAACTTTTAAAAGAGGTGCTTCCTTCAGGTACTGAATCTCTACTGGATATCGCAACTCCTCAACGTATGACACGCTTTTAGACCCGTAAAGAAACAGTTTTAGCGAACAGAAAGCTCAAACCTTTTACTCATGTCAGAAATTTATCCTGCTGTTCTCTTTCTTGCAGAGTAATAGTGTTGAAGAAAGTGTCAGACTCTTCACCTCATCACAATATAGATACTGCACTTGTCAGAAAAATAAATGATTTAGTTCTATCATCTGACCGTGGAGCTATATATCTTTTACAAGATCTTTCTTCAATGTTTCACAATACGTTTCAATGGAAAATTGTATCGTCTTTACATTGACTATCTGTCAGGTTCCATGAATCAATTATAAAGGCTCTTTCTTATAGTATATAAAAGCTCTTATGGTGTTACGCTTCAATATCTAGCAGATCTGTCATCACACACTCTATATACTGTAGCTTATATGATTTGAAATGCAGGATTTAAACATAATCTCTCTTTATTTAAGTCAAGACTACAGGCATATTTGTTTAACCAGATACATAAACTAAATCTTAATGAGCCTCCAGCTCATCACATGCAACATCTTTTCAATAATTTATCCTAAAAACATGGATGAAGGAACATCACCTTCAGCTCAAACTTATGAAGACATAACTCCTCATCACCCCAACCAGCCATCAGATGACCACAACATTACCTTCTTAGTTATTTACAGAACGTTAGCCAACATTCTATGAACAATCTCTGTTAGCTGAGCAATTCAGAAAGGTACTGATGATCAGCTACCTTGCCCACATCTCAATAACCACAGGAACTTCTGATTCACCTACTCCACAGGGACTCAGACTCCACCTGTCTGAACCTGCTGTACATCTCCTGATCCAAGTTCTTGTCTCAGACTAAATCACTTCAATGCCCTGATTTCCCCCTGATCTGCTAAAAAACATCCCATTTTCTGAGGACATCTGCATAATTCACATTTAAGGCTCTTTCAACCCATTGAATGCGCCTAAATTATATGTTGCCAGTGAACATCTGTGCATGTACGTTTTGATGCTGTTTTAAGGTGACAGCTAGCAAACATGCCTAAAAAAGTGGATCCTTCAGCTTATTCTCTCATAAGACTTTCTTTTGTAATTTTGTTTTGGGAGGTTTTCCATAACACAAACACCTCACTTTTTTTTGTAGAGAATCTTTGGAGCTATTTGTATTGTACAGAGAGCTATACAAACACATCTGAACTAAACTGAATCGATTCTTTCCATGACCTTTCTTTCAATGCAAATATGCAAACAAACAGCGAAAAATAGCAGTTTTGTTCGCAGTAGGGTCAAACTTTATTACTACTGGTCCCCCAGTACCTATTTTGACCAAGAGGAAGCTGCACATAAGGTTGTGAAAGCATGCGGCTGGTAAATTACCCTCAAGATTGCTGTAATACTGGGTCGTGTACCGTCTCCACTTCTCTCTCCACAAAAATGACACATTTCTCATGACAGACAATCAACAGGTCCCGAAAGCCAAGACAAAAGGTGAACAGCTGGTGCACATAGAACATCATCACAGCAAAGGCTCTAAAAACCCCAGAGCTGCTTGTGGATTTCAGAAGGGACCCCTTGACATCAATAGCTCGCTTGTCACAACTATTAAGTCCTTCAGTTACTGGGAAACCGTAATTTAACATGTGAACTCCACAGGAAAGGCTCAACATTAGATGTAGTTTCTGTGACCGCTTGAAACAATTTTATCTGTTGCAGGATCTTGTAGCTTAGAGTGCCTCATCCCATCAAAGAGGAGAAAGCTTTTTCATTGTCTTCTCATCATCTAAAACCTTTTTGAGGAAGTGAGCAGGTGTGAACACAAGCGATTCTTATACACCGGTCAGGAAATCTCTTGAAACTGCTTTCTAGTGCACAAATCACAACAAGAGCATGACAAAAACAACTCTTAACAGCAACAACAGGTTAATTCTCATGTTAGACTACCTCTTTTAAACAATTCTCTCATTTTGCATTTATTATTATTCTTTATATTTAATGGCCAGACTATTATATATAATATTCATTACAGGAGTTCATTTCTATATGTACATTACATAACATATATAAAATTCTGTGATGTCCAAAACTGTGATGCCCTTCTAAGTATTTGTCCAAACCCTGTAGGAATACAGAAAATAAATATATCCAATCACTTTTTAATTTTTTTTATATCTGCCCTGTGTCCACCAAAAGAAGAAGAAGGCTTGTTTATCCTACCTATCATTTTTCTCATCACCTCGGGCTCAAAGGATAAGAAAACCAACCAGTGGTGTCGTGACAAGGACACTTGTAGGAGAAGGGCAGCTCCTGGGGAAATATTCAATATAATATGAATCAACAAAACCATCGATGTGATGAAAATTTACTGAATTCTTTATAAACAACTGTAACAAAAACTGTTTACAGAAACACGATTTGAAATGGCACAGTTGTGCTTTCCTGTTATAGAGAAATAGTTGCTGTCTTTGCTAGCTTTTTTGCAACATCTAAGACATGTTTTGCTATTTGATTTTAGTTTACCTGCAGTGGGACCTGACAGCCCTGCAATATTGCCCAACTGCCCTGTTGCCAAGAGCAACAAATAAGTGTCATAAAACCAGTAGGTACCTAAAGTACTGCAAATCTGTGGAAGTAGTTATGGATGGAACATATTCATTTTCTACCGAGTAAAGGTCATGTGGGGTCAGTTGGAGTCATTTGAGTGCAATCTGACCAGGTCAATGCAATTAGGTCATGCTGGCAGGTTTGCAATGTATTTCTGTAGCATACAGTAACACTGAAATAATGACTCACCCACTAAACCATCTACTGCCAATAAGTGCCTGAGCCCTTTTAATGACAGAAGCATGTTCATTCAGAATTAATGACTCGCTTTATCTGCAACACAGCTACAAAGAATGGAGGCTCTCGGACACAATTAAATCCACTACAAACATGCTTTGGTGAAATGTAGCAATTATATGGAGGATCTTGTAAACAGCTGGAGTCGGGCAATGAAAGGCCTCTGATATTTTACATCATAGCCTCTGCTTTTACACTCACAATAAAGAAAGAATCTTTTGATTTAATTTCCAAACCTAAGAACCCTGGAGATCTTCAGAGAGGACCTCACAGTCCATAATGTTGATGAGAAGACAACAGTCTTAAACATCAGAGCTTTAATGTTCACCAGACAATGCACCAAGGTAGCAGCTAAATGCATGAAACAGGAGACAAGAGCCAAGCCATGCTCATGAAACTTGTGAAACACAGGCTCAGGGTAAGAGCTTGGATAAACAGCACATGTTTTTAAATTGTTCTCAGAGTAACACAGGCAGCAACATGAAGATTCACAGAGTGGTTGAGGAACTAAAATTCTGCGCTGGGAGATGGCAGATGCAATTCCAAAATGCAAATGAGACAATATTCGCAGTTGAGCAGAAATGGATAATGATAAGCCCAATCAATGAATCCCCAGGTCTCTCATTCATCAAATGCTTAGCATTTAAGTGTGTTTAATATTTGTGCAAACATGCAATATTTGTGCAACCTTTTTCATAATTGATCGTTTCAAAGAGGATTTTAGTCTATTGTTTGCTTGGTAATTAGGAAATACAAAAAACATTGAATTATGAAATGTTCACCAAGCTGAAAATGTGCAAATTTATTTGGTTTCTTTAATGTATATGCGCCTACATTATTTCCCTATAGGTTTCCTATAGGTTCCTATACACTATAGATGCATTCATTAAGATATACCTTGTTTTCAACAAAATTTTTACTCTTTTACTCGTTTACTTTTTTCAAAAAACATTTACTGTTCATGGAGAAGACAATCCCAGAATGCATTGCGATGAACTCAACAGCGGCCCAAAACACTAAGAGCATAATTACAAGCTGCCTCTAAACTAAAGAATTGTTTTTTTGAATTCTCTGTTTGTCTTCCACTTCGAGTTCAGAACTGGTCAAGTCTGTCTGGCTTTTGTTAGAATGCAGCCCGGGTAATGGGCACCATGGGGGATTATGTTTCTCAAGCACCGATAGCATGATTACAACCAACATGAAAGACTTTGATCAACAAGAGTGAGTCTGTCAAATCAACCTAAAAACAACATATTAATACTGAAGAGTTAATAAACAGATCTCATTACATTACAAACCCAGCCTGCTATATCTCTCTTCACTAACACCTACATCTGTGATCGAATAAAAAGCATTTTATTTCTTTTTAAAAAATGGTCTTAGAAACTTACACTTAATATCTTTATTTGCATGGCCCATTCCTGCCTTGAAGCTGTGATTCTATTATCTCAAAATTCTGACTCCTGAAAGTTCAGATCTTTAAAAGTATATTTCAGTGATGAAATTGTAATTTTATTACTTTCCAATGTCAAGTTTAGTGGCTTATCACTGTGTTTTGAGGCGAATGACCCCAAGACATGATATAACCTTCTTTACAGTGCTTTTATTTTGTGGATTATTATATAAAAAACAACATAATAATAATAACACTGAGAGTAAAGATAATAAAACTTCATGATAGCTGTAATCTTCAGTTTATTTGCACGTGTTTGAATAAATAAAGGTCAAATGTGTAAAAGCGTGGCTATACGGATGAAAATAACCACAAGGGTAAATGAGGAAACAGCTTACACACTGCAACAACAGAACAAGAAAATGTGCAAGATTTTCTGAAGCAAAAACAGAATGAAGTGTTTTGCTTGAATGGCAAAGCTCTTAGTGTTGAAAGTGACCTTTAGAGACCTTTGTAATCACACAGAATTTTGATTCAAATAAAGAAAGAAAAATCGAAGCCCTGGAACAGCTTCCCAGAACTGTTATTCATTGGTACGGTTGCTTATGGTTCAGTCTGCGTCCAGTCTAATATAGTTTGTGATGCTTTTTCAGCTTCTGAGTCAGTCTGCGTTACTTTGTGACAGTTCTCAAAACAAAAGGTTCACAAAAACACGGAGCACAAACTGTACAGGGAACAAAAGCACACAGTCAGATGAACCAGGATCTTGTTAAAAATAAACTTCAGACTTTCTCTAATCTAAAGAAATGTGGCAACTTTAGATTAGAATCTGTCTGAAGGAAACTCAACAAATGAAACAATCAGAATACAATCAGAATAATTGCATTATTAATTATGTAATTTGTAGATTACTTCAAATACTTAATTACCTAAAAAGCTAAATATTACAAATGAGATACCCAACAGCTCCTTGAGTTCTTTAAAATGAATAAATACTATAAAATCCAACAACATGACAAAAGTCAGATGATTCTAATACATTTCTTGATATGCGTGTCTGTTTGTCTACCCATATATCTTAGCATGCTTCCCTGACAAATTGCATGTGTTTGTCACGTAACAGACAGGAACATAACCAAAATAAAACTCATTTCTGAAAGCACTTCATTCAAACTTAAGACCCAACAGTGTTTACCGTTAAGCTATTGCGTTCATACAGTATTCATATGTTTAAAGCGTCTTGTACTGGCTACACACATTTGCTCATTCGATTTGTAATGCGTCAACTCCAACACTAGACATAACTGGATCTATTCACCTTTCTCATTACTGCACTGCCAATGACGCACAAGAGGTGTGAGAAAATGAAGAAAAGAGATATAAAGAGAAAAAGCCTTAGGCATCCTGACAGGTCACATATGTACGTGACACAGATGAGTGTATAGTGAGAACAATGAGTTAGAGGTGACCAATCACTGGGACTCTGAAATAAACATGACTAACCGTAACTATACAATGTGCTACAGCTTCACCGACACCAGCTCTTCTCTACGCAAACAGCATTCACATGAAACTGGAGATAATATCAACCCGTTTTAAAAAGCTCAAAGAAGGTGATCCTTTAGAAAATGGGTTTGAAGTTCTGCGTGCCAAAAATAGTTTTGTTTAAGCTGTCTTCTTCTTTTCCTTTCGCCTGTTCCCTTTCAGGGGTCGCCACAGCGAATCATCTGCTTCCTCTTCTCTCACACCAACTAACTTCATGTCCTCTCTCACTACATCCATAAATCTCCCCTTTGGTCTTCTTCTAGACCTTCTGCCTGGCAGTTCCAACCTCAGCAATCTCTCCTCTGAACATGTCCAAACCACCTCAATCTGGCCTGTCTGACTTTATCTCCAAAACATCTAACATGAGTTGTCTCTCTGATGTACTCATCCTATCCATCCTCGTCACTCCCAAAGAGAACCTCAACATCTTAAGCTCTGTCACCTCCAGCTATGTGCATGATAGATAAGTGGTCATCGTGAGCTCCTCACATTACCCCAATTCAAAACAGTGAGTTTATAATGATGATTTATAATTGGAGTTGCTGGGTCTGATTTTGAAGGAAATGTCTGTCAGTAAACAGCAAGAAGATCCGGCTACTATATGGCAAGACTCGGTTCTGTAGATGGTGCAGCTTTTGTAGCTTGTTCTTACAGCAGTTGTTTACAATGTAAGCTTCTCATACAACTTAAAAATAACTCCACAAGCAACTTGCAATTTTATGTTTCAAACAGAGGTGGCAGTAGAAAGGCAAAAGTTACAGAAAAAATAAGCCATGGGTGTCACTCCTTACAGCAAAATCTACCTAAAGTCTGGGCCTTTATTTCATTAACATAAACAGGTTAAAAAAAACTTACTATTTTAACTGTTATGTAATGGTCATTGAATTTTTTTCTATGTGTTTTTACGTTTCTTTAATGTTCCTTGTTAATTTGAGTTAATTATCTCATTAATTAGTTTCTTTAGTTACTGATTAGTTCCCGACTGTGTCTCGGTCTGCTCTCTGTGTATTTAAGCTCTTTGTTCATCCCATTGTTTGTTCTGTTTTTTGTGTGTATGCTATTGAGTTCTTCATTGTTTATTTATTAAAGTACTTTTTGATATTACCTTCTTCATGCCTCCTTACATTATCGCACCACTGTGACAACAATCCAGTTTCAGCCTAAAAATGACAAAGAACATCTTGCTCATATGCAAAAATCATCTACATGGTTCTTGACATTGTTGATTTCCATTATTTTTATTAATAAATATATATTGCTCTTGCATATATTGAAGTGCAATAAAAGAGCTTTTATTTGACCTTTTCCAATTTGACTCACATGTCTTAAAACTCAAACAAAGGCTTTTATGATATTATAGAAGCAACCTATTATTTCTTATTTTAGCTTTGCAATCAAATGTCAAGAGGGTCATTATTTGATATTGTAAAGAGAGTGATTAATATTCATAAACTGCAAATTAAGATATGATGTGAAGAAATAAAAGAGCAATTAACAGAGATAAATGTCATATGTTAAGTAGCAAAATGATGTCTAACTGTAGTTCTGACCTTTGCTTTCTGATGTCACATAGGTCATTATAAACGTTTGTATAAAAGTAATTCAAATGAGTGATTTCAATTACATTATTTAATTTATCTAATTGTTATTTAATAATCTAATGTAGATGCAAATTAAATCATGACAGTGAGAAAAAACAGCATTTACAGATCTATTTAAGCCCCTATCGTATCTTAATTTTCTATATTCTATAACTGGTAGAAAAATACCTTTGCTAAGCTATACAAAGCTTATTAAATACACTTTCAACTCTCTAAGATATTAAAATTCCACAACATTCTCCACATATCAAAAAGAGGGCTAATTAATGTCTCAAAATGAATATTTGAGACTGTGATAAGCAAGCACTTGGCACCAACATAAATAAAAGACCCAAAACATGCCTTTTGCTTTTTGACACCCATTTACATAGATGCTTTATTTCAAAGAAGCTTACAGTGAATGCAGCTTATACATTTTATCAGTATATGTGCTCTCTGGGAATCGAACCTCAGCCTTTGAGCTGCTAACGCAATGCTTGACCCGTTGAGCTACCCGAACACATTTATAAATAACTAAGTCACAAAAATTCAGTTGTGGCCTCATCAACATCAATCAGAGATCTTTGATTAGAAAATTAATGTTCGGCAGAATAGCAGGTATATCCTAGTGGCATCACCTGTCTCCCTAAAAACTAGTGCACAGGTGGCCCTAAAAATGTAACTAAATGAACAAGACCTGGTGCCAAGACCTGTGTTTTTCTATTTAGATAATTTGAATAGGAAACTGTGAGGACTCTGTGTGCTCTCTGTGTATGAGGGCTATCTGACAGCTAGTGTTGCTGTTCACATGAAAGTTTCTATCCGTGTTCTTCATGCAATACTAGAGGTGACAGCACAGGCTGTGACCCACTGCTGTTCTGGTGACACAGTATACATTCTCAGTATATCTTCAGTGTTTGGCTTTGATCTATTTCTAAAAGCAGGCCAGTGCATCTTCTTTCATTCACCACAGTAAAACAGGTCTGAAGATTTGATGTCATTAGATGAGTTTCACAGAGACAAGAACTTATTTAAAATAATAAATTATGACGATGCCTAAAACTAAATTTCAAGATATTTTTTTTAAATTAGGGATTAACACAAACCTGTCAAGAAAGTTACAGTACATGTTAATATTTTGTGAAATAGTAAATATATATTTAGTTCCATATACATGATGAATTAAATTTTTTTGACACCATGTTTTAAGACTCTATTGCCTTACGCATACTGCACCTGCAACATGCGTTCAGTGATGGCCTGAGCCCCCTTAGCCAATCAAAACTTGATGCATTAATACGTTAGGTATGCATTTATGAGTGGGACCCTTTATCACAGGCACCGGGACAATTGTCATGCATGATCAGTTGCCCCCCATGATAGTGTTAATGCAGACCAACACCCTTTTCAAATGAGACTCTTCTGGAGCAGTCATCTGCCTGATGATTGATTTATGTTAATGTTTTAATGTTTGCAAAAGAAAAAAAAATCTCCCCAAAATGTCAGCTTGACACTGACCAAATATGAGAATATGAGCACATAAATATTCATCTCAAACATTCATGTGCATTTTAACATGGTTAAAGTGCTCAGCATGAGAAAAATTGAATGATTAAAACTTCAAAATGGAATGCCACAGGTCAACAAAGATTAAATGGCATCGCTGTTCTTTTAAATGAAGATGAATCCATTAGTGGGCAGCCAAATCACGACAGGAAGTCACCAACACAAATTGTCCAATGACAGATTGTCATGCATAATTTTTTTTTCCAGTGCACTTCATTGGCGAGTCAAAATCTAATTTATTTTAATATAAATGCACTGTTAATTGCAGTTATGTGGACATTGTCAAAGCAATTTTTGCATGACGTGAAATAAATGGAAACATTTGTACAAGCCTTGGCTTGGCAACTGATTGATTGTGCCACAAATAAACTACTGTACTCTGTACTCTGGTGCTGCAAAGTGATGGCTTCAGGTCTGGGTAAAGCAGATAATACATTATACAAAACCTGGTTATGCATTTATTTTATTTCTTTCATTTGGTCCATCTGTAAAAAATGGTAAAACAGTATATCACATTTATGTAGGGATTTTAAAAATGTTTAAAAAGTTCAAATCCACATGGCATGTTATTGTTAAAGTTTTAATGCCTATAATAACAACTCTAAATAACAACCTGATTTCATGGGAAAACGCAACTATTTTACAAATTGCCGATTTCTTATGAATTTGTACAATGCGTGTACTACAAAAATGTATGTTTTTTTAGAAACAAGCATGAGTGTGCACCCCTAACCCCACCCCAAAATCTTTACTGCACAAAAGCAGGTCGTACCAAGACATATGAATGAGATTGAACGAATTGGTACAAATTAGCCATCAAATATTTACAAATTGCCAAGAGATTGTGTTGCTAAATTATCATTTAGAGTAACACTAGCTACAAGTTTAAAAGAAGTTTATAGGATCCTAACGATATTGAATTTCCTAAGTTTAAAGCAACTCCCTATGACGCAGACCAACAAATATCTAGACAATGAAATTTGAGGTTTATTAGACATAGACGCTTTGTAGATATTTACTGAGATCATACAACATTATTTTATTAACGTGTATTCATCCAAAAGCTTCACCACTAACTTGGGCAGTACACATAGAACAGACCAAGAAAACCACTAATCAAATCCAATAGGTGCTTTCAGCTTCAGTGTTGTGAAAATCAGCCTCCTGAGTGGAGAGATAAAGCTTCAGGATAAACAGATTAACCCCACAGAATGAAATTCATATCGACTCACATGATCGAATTGTGAGTATCAAGGCTAGACACAGTTATTGCTTACAACTCAGCCGCTTCTTCTGGTATTTTTGGTCCTCTTTGTGCAGCCTAAAGTCATCCAGCAGAAATAAAAGCAAAGCCGTTGTCAAAAACATATCATCACAGGTCCAGGATCAAAAGATTCATTTGACATTTAGCCCTCCACCATAATCTTGCACACTGAAGTTTTGATGGTTATATCATAAAACTGCTTTTAATAATGAGGGATTGAGTCCATTAGGAAAGTTTACGTCTATAGGGATTAATCACAGCCTGCCGATGATTCAAGTACAGCCTGAAGATTGTAATCAGAGACTGGAGAGACAATTTTAGAGCCCAACACAAATGAAAAGCAATTGGTCACAAGCTCTGCACTCATTGCGACCTCTAATAAGTTATTTTTGTTGGCTCAAGGTTCTTGTAGAGGAGACCTGAAGAGTACAGTGGCCTGTTTTATATTGCCTTTATAGTGAAGCTATTCTGCCGTTTCATCCAATAATCTGCCTTAGTGTCATAAATAAAACTTAAAGTAACCTGAAAGAAACCTTAACACTGGTCATCATGAAGTATTAATATACTTTATAATTACAGTGTATATTATAGAATATCAAATATGGTCATTAGGGGTGACATTTGGAAGTTTTTCAAGGCCTAATACAAGTACAAAAACATTATGATTTTACATCAAATACTTTAAATGAATTATTTAATTCAATTCCCTTTAAAATTAAAATAATGAACCTGTTATCTCCAAACTGTAATGCAACATTGTGTTTAGAACATTGTGCAACTAATATAATATTAAGAAATATATCCAATGTTACAATTAAGACAATTAAGTCATTCATTGGTTAATGAATTACCCTGGTTAATTTCTGACCCTGGAACACGGTGCTTCCCTGTTTATCACCTTTGCTTTCATTTTATTTGGGATAAACATGTCATCAGCTGGGAGTCAGTTCTGCATACCAAAATGGCCGTCTGATCGGATATTTATCTGCAGCATGGAAGAGAAAAGTTCAAGTGGATGTATGGTGCACACTTGCTCAGTTTCTCCTTCAGAATATTGCAAAAAAGTAAACTCTCTGTATGCAGAGCGGACTGGAAGCAATATTCTCCCAGCTGACCTTTTGCCTTTCTGTTCAAACTGATAGACAGTCAAGCAGAATATTAATTTTTCTAGGCATTTTTCCTCTTGTTATGTATGTTGGGCAGATTATTCAGACTGGTGAATACACCCTTTTAAGCCTGCATAGCCTTGGGAAAACATTTTCAGCCTTTGTTCAAACGATTGCATGGTCGTGTCCTGACCCCTGAGATTTTTAAACTTATGTAATGATCATATATTTTTCTTTAAAACTGATTTAGCTTGGCTTGTTGTTTGCTGTTTTGCTTTAGGTAAGCGCTAACAGGTGGCCTTGAAAAAGACATTCATTTGCAATGAAAAGCGTGTTTTGAACGAATAATACAGTAGTATTTAGTCATCTAGCTACAGCCTCGAGAACTACCTACAAAAGCTTTTGTGTAAGTTTTGGTGTAGTAATAATGGCAGCTAATGTGCTATATATATGTTTTGTTTGCTTTAAGGTCTGTTTAGCTGTATAACAGGAAATGCAGTTATTCAACCACATAAGGTAATAATAAGTCTCGACAACACTGATTGGCTGATGGCACCACAAGAACATGCACAGTCCCAGACACTTTATTAGCAGAAATCCTGTGATGTCAATGGCTGTCAGCGAAAAAATATTCAATTCCACCCTCTTATGAGCTCTCCAAAACATTTATTACAATACAAATATATATTATACTTATGGCATATATTTTGCTTGCAATTTTCTTCAGAATACACAGTTAGAAAAACATGCTTTGTGCCTACATAATGTTATAATTCTTGTAATTATTTGCTGAAACTAACCAGCTAACTAACCAGCTAACTATGCCATTCTGGCATACAAGTCCATGTTTTACCATCCGACTATTTCCTAGTGGAAATATGACACATTACGGAAGTACAATGGGTTGTAAATGGCATGTTCCTAACATGGGATATCATGTTTCAGCCATCATCCATATATACATCAAAGAGCAGGAAAGAACAGCTGCCCACAGAAACTTCAAAAAAGCCTTTGAAAATGTAAAAAATTTTATATATTTTTATATAATGAGAAAATTGAAAATTTGCTCATTACATTTGTTCATAGGTTACACGTCCTTAAAAAGCCTTACAGTAACTCAGAATAACACAGAATGAAGAAAATTATGAGAGAATATTCAGTAATATGAATGAGGACCAGAATGTGTCTGAGTGCTGTTGGCTGATACTGAAAAAGATCAGAAAGATTCAGTCAATATTAATGGGTCTTGAAAGCTACTGGAGAGGTTTACTGTATTTTTACACATCATTGATCAGGGGGCAGAGAGCAGCGGCCAATGTCCAAGACTTTGTCACGGTCAGCAATTCCAAAAATTACAGAATAAATGGCGATATTAAATGTTATCTCTCTTATCTTTTTCCTTTTATAGGGGAAGCTTCACATACACTAATAATACTGTTGAGTAATTATTCAGTCCCTGTGTTATAGAAGCTGTTAGTTTCTATACAGATTGCCCTCTGCAATTGCCCTAACAAGAGTATAATTACCCCACAATTGCCCCCTACCTGTGAGTCATTAAAATAATCACAGTTACAGAAAAGAACTTTGGGATCATCATTCTAGCTGTTAATCTGCTTTACAAAACTGAAGACAAAAGAGCACAGGAACAAAACACACAGGAGATAAACAGATAAAATGTTTTAAAACGATTCAGTGTTTGGATGTCTTTGTTAGTTTAGTTATCAGGAACTAAAAGCTGTCTTGAAAAGGTCAAAATGGTGACGTGTGAGAGAAACACAGGAAGGACAAAAATTGCTCTGAGGAGATAAGAGTTTAGTGACTACTGTAAACCTGCATTAGTCAGCCTTAAAGAACAGTATTGTATTACGTCCACCCAAATGGAGAGGTAGCACAAAAGAAGCAATCGCAATCGAACCATGTTCTTCACCCCTGAAGTATTATGTCATCCAGTTGTCGTGACAAACTTTGTAAACTGTTGGTCAGATAGGACCAACATGCAAGAGTTAACAGTGGAAGGTTAATACAAAATTATACCAAAAGATTTGAAAGTGCCATGCAAATGACAAAATATTGGGAACAGATCACATTTTAAATATGCTAAAATATATACATTTTTATTTATTTATTAAGGTTTCAAGCACTGTTGAGAAGCTTATGGAGCAAAATCTAACACCAAAAGAACAAAATCGATTTGTGGGTTTGTGGACATTAATCTGTTCTATGGGCCATACAGTCTACCCAAAAATTATATTCTATACTGCTAAAAACATCATCACTAGTCTGATTCCATACTGTAATTTTTTTACCAACAATAAGCCATCAGAAGTAAGACCTTCTTAAAGTGACACTGAAATGAAATGTGTGGGGATTATGTTCTGCCTCTGGAAATAAGCAATAAAATATTCTTAGAGACGAACAGACAAACAGGATAGATCTCAGTTAGGAAAACCTGAAGCTATCACATTGCACTTGTAACCAGTACAACTTCTAAACTTTAAGACTACAACAACAACTACAGTTGCATGCGCACTACTGTACTTGCCTACCGCAATTACCCTGCCTACTTACTCATTAGCACATACTCATACTAGTTAACCCAAATTGTAAACTAATAGAGTACAAATATAAATAGACTCTTTGCATAAAAAGATATGTAAAGAAAAACTGTATAAAACACAAGCGTTGTACTAAAAATACTAGCTGTAAAGCCAGTAGTATATCTTAATAAATTTGTGCTTTATACAGTGTTAAATATGCAGCCCACCATCCCCCCAAAAACTGTTTTTCTGCCGCAGTTTTGTTCAAGTGCTCCTGTCACTTGCTTTGCATGACGATGCTTAATAATCTGGCAACTAAGAGAATCTAAAAACAAATGAGTCAAACAGCAAAAATGTGGGCAGTTTTAAAGAAAGTATAAGCCATATTATGGAAATAAGTGAAGTTGGCTGTCTCGAATCGCATGTACCAGCTGCTTAAAATTCCTTTAATAGTTTGTACCAGAACTGAAACTGGATTGTTGCAGATGAGTCAAATCACCCCAATATAATTTAATCTAATGCAGTCATTAAAAACGTAATACTTTGCAACACTTCTGCTTTTTATCAGTTTAGAGCTTCGCTCAAGACAACAGCAGCTCTTGCGTTTAAAATGTTCTTTTTGCAGATATTTTTTTAACATGTTTTGCATTGTGTGTATTTTAAGAATACAATTAGGAATAACCTTGAAGCGCATCATCCAATTTGTTATGAATATTCAGAACTCGCGCATTCAAAATGGCACATTCACTGAATGCATTTCCACACATTTAGCACGACCTCTGAAAAGAGGTGAATTAAGGTCTAGTGCTGATATCCCGAGATTCACTGAAAACAATATTTGTAAGGGACGCTTTAATTTAGGATTACAAATGAATATTATTGTTATGGAACATGTGATCAGTGTTAATCACTTTAAATCAGTGATTCATAACCAAGCATGCATACAGGAAGTGGAAATGAAGTAATACTTGAGACTTACTGATGAAGTTGTGGAGGTTCAACATCATAATAATGTAAGCAGATTAATGTCTTGCCATTACATGCTCTTTGTGCCGTTTTTCATTAAACCTTTGAGCTTTCCACTGTGCTCATTATGAATTCACAGCTTTGAATCTGAATTTGAACCAGGCTTTGCATCAGGTTTAATAGGATGATCAGAAATCAATGGCCATTATTTGACACTGTGGTTGGACACTCAAAATACAGCAATAATCTTCCAGAATAGATCAATAACTGCCACCTGCTGTGTTTGAGGAAATGCAAACACAAATAACTACAGGTTATTTCTGGATGCCTCTATTACAACAACAGGATGTAAAAAAAATTACAATTTCAATTTATGATTTATGAAGCACAGTCATTTGATCTCTCTCTCTCTCTCTCCACACACATACATACATACACACACACACACACACACAAAATAGATTAACTGACTGTTTTCTGACGTGAAAAGTCTAATTCACTTTCTGTTATTAACAAAAGTATGTCTAAATTTTTAGGACTATCTGGACATCATCATTCTAATTCATCCAGAGTACAACAACAGAAGTTGAGTTTTTTTTGTGGGGTGATGTAACATTGGTTAAACACTATGCCAGCCAGTGTAAAACAGCCTAAGAGAGACCAATTTTAGAGCTCAAAATCAAGCTCAGATTTGGAGTTCAGGCTGATTTGTGAGTTCACATTTACTGACTGCTATTTACCAATAAGCAGGCCCTGGTCCTAGTTAACAGAACATAGGATCAAGCAAAGATTTATGGGAAATATTCTTTACCTGCACGTAAACATTTACATACAACCAGCAGATGCACATGATGAAAATATAACATTATCTCTCCATCACAAACAATCTGAAGAATTCAACATTATTTATCTTTGTGAACTTCAAACAGAAATGAATGTTATTGAAACTATAGCAGATATGATATGAGGTATTTCACCTTTACACTCTAGTCACACTCGAACCAGATTTGAATGTGAATTAGCATCCCCCTTATATATACTCTATATAGCAGATAATATGTACGCTAATGTATTGTTTCTAATTCCTTATTTCAGTACATCAAACAAAGAAATGCAAATAGGTTTGCCTGACCCAAATCAAATAAAACTGCAATGGAAATTCATTCAATCATAAACCAACCAAAAGATAATATAATAAAATTATTATCATTCGCTCCATGAAATGACTTTTGTCTCTACTGTTTGAACACACAACTTGAATGCATTTCTGTTTGATGCAACTTGTTCTACAGTGGTGTCTTCAGAGCGCTTTGGGTAGCTTATAAACATGAAAGACTTGTTTCTAAATCATCTCTTTTGATGAAAATACATGCGTTAAAACATAACAAAACAAGAACACACTGCTGGAATTAAGAACAATTATATTTCTAATAACCAGAAATACATTGTTATGCACCTATATGATAAAATTCAGGCAATTTATTAGATTTATAAGATTCCTAAGTAATTTATTAGAAATACGTCCATTCAAATGCATATATGAATAAACTTAGATTACATCAAAAATCCTGTTACAGTTTTTACTGGTTTAGATTGTTCCCATGACAATGGTGACAACTATCTGTTGAAACTAACATCTCTATAAATGTTACATCATTGCTAATGTGTGTAAATGCTGTAAGGATAAAATGTGACTGAGCACAATTTGTGGGGTATGTCATCAATACATGGATTTCCACTCTAAACTGATGAAACCGGTTACTTTACAAACCAACATCTGGCTTCATTATTCTGGATAAATACAATCCAATCTTGCATTTTTTTTATAACGACCAGTACAAACAAATATAGCCTGAATCCCGCAGATCCCACAAGAACAAACAACTCCGTGCTTTTTTGTTACCAAGGACACCTCAAAGCAAGAAATACATCTTACAATTATGTCTATATGCGGACAAAATACAGATTCAACACACTTACCATTATGACAGTGATAAGAGGACATGCAATTCAATCGTTCTGAAAGTACCTCAACACAGCTGTCTAAACAAACAGGCTGTTTTACTAACACGTTATATGTTTGAGCTTTGAGGCCATTTACAACATGTTGCATTAGCTCCGGCCTCAGGAAAAGATCATTCCATGCTTGCATAATAAAACATAATGCACTGCACCTGGAGACCTGGAAAAATCAGCACAAGCTGGATTAATCAGAAAGCACAAAAATAATTTACTTATCTCCGCCTCCAGGAATGTTTAAAATACCCCTTCAATCAATACGGTAATTCCGATAACAGTATTGTTTATAGTTGATTTTCTGAAATGCAAATATGTATTTTTTTCTCATATGCATAACGGATTTAGAAAATGTATTCATATTGAAAATCAGTACCTTGTCTTTGACTGTTAACAACTAATATAAGAGCAATGCCTATTTTTGCCAGTGCTTGCTTCCATTATATATCCAGGCTCACAGATAAACATCTTGACCCTTATAAACTCACGTGCATTGTGAAGCACTAAACATCTGTGACAGTTTAAGACACATTACTGCTCATCGACCGTGACCGAATGGCAGCCTGTTAGTCAATAACAAAGAATTAGCGTTATTTTAAACACAATCAGAACAAAGAGTGTACTGGTAAATGTATTGTATATCAATAGACCACATTTATATGCCTCTTCAACACAGTATTTTTGGATAAACCATCTGTGTTTACCCCTCTATCTGTGTTATTTCAATAGATACTTAAGCCAGCACAAAAGTGCACAAATCTTTCGTCAAACCATTCCTTTCTTCCAAACCTATTATAAATAGCATAATACATACAATATTTTTAAATAAAAATTATTTACAAATCATTTATATGAACAGGTTTTGGTTTCCTGTAGCTCAACTGGTAAAACATGGGGCGAGCAAGGTCACGGGTTTGAATCCCAAGGAATCCACAACACTTTGGATAAAACGGTCTGCAAAATGGTAATTATGCATTTTTCCACATTTTACCTTAAATGCTCTTTCAACATGGCAGCCCTGAGGTTGATGTGCAATATGTTTGGCTGGTGTGCGCAAAAACAGATTTATTT
>JAZGTK010004349.1:0-24844 GCA_036877625.1 Ambastaia sidthimunki | reverse complement strand
GAGGGATGGCCCACAGGGATGCCTGATTTAAAAACAACACAGTGGGGAGTGAGAGGAGATAAGCGTGCACTAGGGTTAAAGAAAGCAGGCGTGTTTGTTGCTGGTCTAATTAAACAGACTGTGATTGTGTTTGGAGGAGGCGGGGTTTGGTAAAGACACTGAATGTGCTCTCACACGATTCTGACATCACTGCAGCTCTGTTCAACAATAAAGACTGCGGCTCATAAATACAGAAGATAATTACACATGCTTGACGGATTGCTCCACCAACCCCCAAAACACCTTCATTTAAATCTGTCTTATTAATAAATCCTACCAATATTTCAAGAGCAGGGCTGTCTGCTTTCATCATACGCAGCCCTCTGAGTTTTGCTACTTTTATTACCTGAGGTTCAGAATTTTGTCTTTCTGTTTGTTCTTCGTGAGTACATACAATCACTTTAACAGAAGACAGGGGAGTCTGTGTCTGTCCCAAAACACAGTGAGTTGTTTCGCTGCATACTCCTCATACTCCTTATATTATATAACTACATTATATAAATATAACATTATATTTACTTGTTACTTTTAACGTTATATTTACTTGTATATAATGAGTAAAACTATTCATTTTAAAATAGACTGAACTAGTTTTGATAGATTTTTTCAGTAATTAATAAATAATTTTTATGTAAAGTGATGCTGGCCAAGTATGTTGACCCATACTCAATATAAATATAAAAATATTATATTTTCATTAATAATCATCTTTACATTGTTTTTACTGAGTTGTTTTGCAATGCAATCTCCCCAAGAACACATGCAACGCTGCCTCAGAATTTCATCAACACAAGCTATAGGAGACAAGCCTCCATTAGGAGCTATGATGCATTAAATGCTGCACTGGCAGCTCACAAAGTTTTGGAACAGAGCTTCTGTCTGTAGCCGTGATGGATCCAGTAGGTCTACAGAACAAGACATGAAGATCATTTCTCATAAAATCATTCTCTTCCTTGCACAGTGTGTGTGTGTGTGTGTGTTTGCTGCAGAGACTACAGATGGCTGAATGTGATTGTAAAACACTACTATTTTGCACGCTGCCAGTTTACTAATGGCTGCCACAACCGTTACTCATTACTATCAAAGATCTCTTTCTGTAGAGCTGGCAGGGCAAAAATAATCACTTTAAAGTGCAAACAAACGCACAAGCGATGAGAACATCAGACATCTGTGAGACAACGGCTTCAACACAACTAAAACAATTTCAATATATGTAGTTAATAGTAACTTTACATTAATAGGAAGAAAGTGCAATATAAACGTGATTTTTAAGACACAACGTGTGGTGCATCTTAGATGCGGCAATAAATAAGCAACATTTTTTACATCGCATGTGAAAATGCTGAAAAACTCCCAACGAAGAGCAATTCCTGTCTTCAGCCATAAAAAGGAGCTTCTGATAATCTGCATGGTCACGCAAGCTTTGATGGTTTGGTCATTTGGATATGATTAGTCCACTATCAGCAATAAACAAGCTAAAATCATACAGCTGACGGCAGCAGAGCAATAAAATCAACTGGACAGGAAGAGTTTACGATCTCAACACTTGTAAATCTGATCGAACTCCAAAGCACACAAAAAAACACACAGCACACATACACACACGGCACACAAACACAGGCTATCTCAAAGCTATGTCTTCAAAGCACCTTTTCCAGATTAAGGTAACCTTTATAGCAAAAAAAGCTGCTAGATCTTGGAACAAAGCCATTGTTGTGTCTTGAGAGCTCATACAGTCTTTTTGCAGTAACATACTGGCCAGGTTGTTCTGAGGCTGTTCTCAAGGCCTCTGATTGGACAGATAATGACTACAGATCAGCTCATGCTTCAACATGCGGACGGGCACAAAAACATGCGTCAGGTGAAAAGGACTGAGCCCTGATCAGCAGCCATTAATCAGCTTTCTGTGAAACAGGAAGGGGCTCACATTTGAGTTTACATCTCACTCCAGGTAAAGCTCATCTCCTCCTGTGTGAAGCTCTCACATGAAAGCATTAGCAGTTAGCCTGAGGCCATACATGCTGGCTCTGACACCCTAATGTTCCCACATACTCCTCCCAAACACCTTCCTTATCATATTCATTTACTCTCACACTTCTCCTCTCTCTCTCTCTCTCTCTCTCTCTCCCGCTCGCTCTAGAGGACGAACTGAAATTACTGCTCACAGGGAGTCACACAAATTTAAAGTTATTACTGCTGTGTGTGTGTGTGTGTGTGTGTGTAAACACCTCAATTCACAGGAGAGCTTGACTCCTCCAGCTGATATGAGGCGTGTCATGTTTTAAAGGCTATTTGAGGACATAGAGTAGTTTTGTACAGTTGAGAGAGAAAAAATAGCGAACTTAAAATATGCATTTGAACAAACCACTTACATTAAGTATTTAACACAAATATTTATTTTACCTCATATTGTGTGGCTTGTTATAGGGTATGCTATTACTTTTCTAAGTGACTTTTTTCACACTCGCGAATAATAAATCATGCAAAATTATGCATTTTGTTTTGAGCAAACACACGAGACAGCCCATCTGTCTGGCCATAGAGCTTTCCATGTAGAGGGGTTTAGTGTTCTCCCATGTGCATGTCTTTTTGAAGTCACTTTTACAGGCTACATCTCTGAGTCTCAGATCCAGAGACGGCAGGCCCACTATTTCACATTAGACCTAAAAAAGGCAGAAAAGATTAGGACCATTTGCTAGTGTTGTGCAGAGAGGGGTGAAGTTTAGTTTAAAAAGGCGTCTCAGTAGGAAACAGGGCCGACAGACCAAGAGTATTAAATTAAAAATGTCCTCAGCAATAACAAATGCAGCTCATGAGCGGTCTCGCAGCTAGCGCTGTTTACAGTACGCTAACATCTAAAGGAACAGCACTCATGAATATTTATGAAGCTATTTAGAAGTCAAGCCTTAACTCTTCAACTCAGATGTGTGCGTGACAAATACAGAAATGATACAGAAGGAGTCTGTGTTCCACTGTCACAGAGAACAGACAGGTGAACAACAACAACTCAGGGCTGCTTGTCTGAAGGGTTAATAAACACCTAGACGTAAGGGCCAAAATTAACACTCTCCAAGAGCCACACGCACATAAAAATTGGCTTTGAAATCGGTTAATATATAAAATGAAGCAATTGCAAAACAACACATGGTTTAAATACCATAGTAAGAATGACAGCCTGACCTATTGATTAAAGTCCAAAATCTTTACTACAAATAAATTAAATGTATTTT
This sequence comes from Ambastaia sidthimunki, assembly GCA_036877625.1. Lineage (NCBI taxonomy): Eukaryota > Metazoa > Chordata > Actinopteri > Cypriniformes > Botiidae > Ambastaia > Ambastaia sidthimunki. The sequence continues at coordinate 21,575 of JAZGTK010004349.1, read as the reverse complement.
TTGCATGAATTAAATGAAGTCACTAAAATAATTAAATACTCCTGTTGTCATAAGGACAAATCAAATTTCTAATAAAAACAATGCAAAACCAGTTTAATGGCCAGCAAAACAGCTTTATGGCCAAGTTTCTTAACTCACCAAATATTAGGAGAAATGGCAACAAGTAAATTTTCTGCTTACAGAACTAAAGCAGTAAAGGTCGTCCAACTGTGGGCTTCCTGATTTCCTCGAGCACATTCCTCTCATGCAGGCCGATGCCTCTGAGGAAAAGGTTATGCTCATTAGCCAGATTAAACCTTTAAATGCCCTGTCATGGGCTTAATCGATGGGCCACTTCATTGCTGTGCCGTATCGATCTGTGTCGTCAGGGGGTCGGCCTCAGCATGGGGTTATAATGCAGCAGGCGGGGATGCTGTTAGGCCCCTCTGGAGGCCACACGCCCACATCTCCACAGAGCCCAGAATCTGTCTGAGCTTTCTGAGGAGAGAGAGAGACAGACAGAGACAGAGAGAGAGAGAGAGGACCAGAGTCAGCAGAAACCTCTTACCTTCAACTGATACAGTATGTTTGCAGTACTACAATCTCTGCCAGCAAAGTAGGTGATAAAGCACAGAAATAATCTACCCCGAAACTGACAATAGCTTACACAAGGATTCAGGCCGTCCTACAAGCTTTAAAACACAAGACAAATTCAATAATACAGTTTGTAATCTACAGCAAAATCTGTCAAACAGATCAGTACCTCCGTCAGTTTCTGTGTGATGTTTGTTCTCAGAGAGCTGCAGATGACTGCAGTATATGAAAGTTCTCTCTGTTCTCTCTCTAGAACTGCTAACAGCTTGATTTTGGGACCTTGAACATCACAACCATCTTCTGTACAGACCTGTGAATTCTGGCTTTACATGGTTATCTGATTAGAACATTAGAACTGAGAACATTATCACATACACTAAACACTTTAGTAGAGTTCAACATTTTATTAACATCTCTTTTGGGTCCTGTCTGTACAGAAAACCAAAATTCTCTGTTGTTTTAGCATCCTCTGATAGAGGGTTGTGAACTGACACACACACACACACACACACACAAAAAGCTAATTTCATTAAACATATGCATTTCCTCTGAAATAAACCCAACACCAGTGCTGCAGCTGAGCTCTCTACACACCCAGCACAGGACCAAAAGGTTCTGCAGTGAAAAACCTCCACTGATGTCATTTTGCTCTTAATCAGAATATAAATGAGAAGAAAAGGCTCTTGGTAGGTGTGTGTGTGTCTGTGCAGACACCTGCTCAGATCTTCTGGAGAGAGGAAGTGTAATGGAATGTATGTGAGCACATTAAAGCCAATGAATGGAGCACTTTACCGCACTGAATAGACTAAAACACGCTTGTCCTTTTTTCCTCCATCTCTCTCGCTCATTCTTATTCAACATCTCTCTCACCCGATTTCATAACTGTAATATCAAAGAACTAATGCAAGCCCTCATTCACAAAACCCTGAAATGTGACCTCATGATGGTATTGCTCACATCACATGAGCAAGTTTCTTTCCTGTGTTAATGTATTTTCTTTGAAACAGGAAGTTTGGATGTGACTTATCAATAGGCTTCAATAGGCTTTACTATGTCACAGCCAACAATTATATAATCATTACGAATGGCCTGTACTTGCACAAATACAATTTCCATGTTTTGTTGCTATGCACTCAGACTAAACAAATTAAGTCCTTAAATCATTCTTTATACACTGACATTTCAAACTTCTCAAAAAAGAAAACGCAGCTAGCAACAAGCAAAACCATCTCAATGAGGTACATTATCTAAAGAACAAAGCTTGAGCCTGTATCAAATTTACCAAGAGCTGTAATTGATTTGACTGGAGCTCTGGTTTGTTCAGTCTATTTGTGGGACACCAGCCTGAACTTTTGGCTCTTGATTTCCACCCTTTTTTATTACTCCCATTTGCATTTGTCCTCCTCCTGCCCTCTAACAGTAAATGAGCTGAGCCGTGTCCTCAGCCCCAGTATCTTTAATGAAATCACATCTGCATGAGAAAGGGACGGTGGACATGGCTGTCAGGTGAATGGGCTGTCAGCGCTGGGCGTAAGAAGGGTCAGCCTGTCTTCATTTAGCAACTAACTTCAAATATTTCAGCGTTTTATCTCACCTCTAACTGTCTGGGAAGGGAATGAGGAAAAGATGCTAAGCATTCTGGCTCAACGACCGTGGCTCAAAACCAAAATGTTTATGTCCACTTAGCAAGTGATTTAGCATTGCTTGAGCGGTGTGCTGCTGCAGACCCTGGTCTTCAGAACCAGGTTAGAACTGGTGCCTCATGTGAGGCTTAAATTCTGCAATGCGCATTCCTGCCCGGGCCAAGGGTCATTTATCTTATAAGCCATTACGATTATTAAAGTGCTCAGACAGGAAGATAAACAGGCTGTTCGGGACACTGGAGTGGTACAGGAGATGCTAGACTCCACCACTGATGTTCATTAAGACAGAGCTGTTGACTATAACATAGTAAACACCCTCAACCCTCTTCCAACCAATCAAACTCATCTGTGATCGCCCAGCATCTCCAATAAACATACTAATTCAGCACCACTCGATTCTATCCTACTTTATTTCTTCCTTAAGTGCCCTCAGTTTGGCTCCATCCTAATTTCATTAAAGCTCAGATTTACTCATAGGTTGTTTTATTGTTTTTATTTTCAAATGGAAAGCAATTCTACAATGTTTTCCATAATGGAGTCTTCCTTAGTGCACTCATTTATTATAAACACGATCACCCCCAGACTGACAGATTGCATTGAATTTTGTCATAAATAAAAGGCCTAACAAAGAGCCATTATTAAAACTCATTAAGATTGTTGAAATAGAGGCCATTTCTCTGAGCAGGAGTGAGGGTGAGGCGGCTCTGAGCGCTGAATGAACGCTTTGCTTCTAATTTACCTCGAACAAATTTGAGCTCCGGGGTTTCCTGTCATCTCATCAGAGACCAGAGGGAGTAAAAAACGATTTTTGTCTGGCACTCTGAAGTGAACAAAATCAGGTGTGACTTCAAGGAGCTGCTCTTTTAGCAGTCACCCCTACGTCTAAAGACCTGATCAAAGATGAAGAAATCAAGAATGACCAACAGACACATTCAAGCGCTTTAAAGTCTCGGGCCAAACATCAAAGTGTGCAGTTCATGGAGATACACAATTTTACATAGTTACTGTGTCATGCAGAAGAGTTTAACTACCTACAAAATGCTGCAAGTTCACAGCAGTGGCTGAAAGACTCAAGTATAAAGTTGAGAAATGTGGAAAAGGAAAACTGTGAAGCACAGGATGGTTAATAATGTAAAGCTTGACTGGCATGTGAAGTCGTGCAGGTCGTCGGATGGAACGGGCCACGAGGACGAGCTTACAGCGCATCAGCTGACAACGTTGGAAGCGTGACAGTGCAGATTAATTGACATGTCAGGAAGACATGAAGGATGCTGGGCCACTGCTTTGGTTCTCTCTTAAGGCCCTTATAAACCAATAAATCAATTTGCCATTTTTCCCAGCTTTCTCAGAATGTTGGATAACTTTCTCAGAAAGTTCTCTCAAAGCTATGACAATCGTTCTCGCAGTAATGATAGTAGAAATTTTTTAACAGTATATATCATCTATCAAGAATGTTACTCTTGTGTAGTTAGTGGAATGTTTTAAAAGCACTACAGAATTAAAAAATGTTTGAGTAATGTTCTTCTATCTATTACGTTCCTTTTGGTAAATACATTACTCTGGTGGGTGTACATGGTGGGACTTGCATGCAGGGATAATGGAAACACACACACAGGCGTTTTAAACCTTCTGTGAACAGGTCTGAGGAGGGGCTGTGTCTCTCATACACACTTTAAACAGTGAGAGGGGATCTGTGCCCCACAGGACATCGGTGACAAAGGGAGAAATATGCTGATTTGTGGAATTTGAGGGAGGAGACAAATACAACAGCTCAGCACTTTTAGGAAGCTGCCTACCTCTGTGCCTCATGCTAGTGACAACAAATCATACACACACGCATGTACAAGCACACACACGCATGTACAAGCACACACACATTACAAAATATGACAAATATGCACACATAGACAGAGCAAGACAAACAGTCTCTGCACAGCACAGCCATAAACCAAACCACACAAAACGCTCTTTCAAAACATAGTGAGTCGCCTACTTTTTCCCAGCATGCTAACCAACATGTAACATCATAAGTAACCAATTTCAAGCAAATCTTTAGGTTTTTTTAAATATGCCATTTGCATGTTGTTTGCATAAACATATGTTGCACACATACTGTTTAAAATAATTCACTACACTTTTTTAATTACTGTAAACAATTTTGTATCTTGACTTCATTTATTCTACTGAGCTTGTTAGATACTGACAAAACAAGGTATCTTAGAAGGTGGCATAATTACGCAGCCTACCTTTTGAAACAGACTTGCAATGCTGTCTCTGTAGGCAGCTCACTAGATTTTAGAACACAGCCCTGTCTACTGTATTACTGTACAGCCACACAGCCCGCTACAAACACAACACACACGCTGGCTGTATTCAGAGGTGCTCTGGGGCTGTAATAAGATTTTGTCACAGTGCTGGGTCAATTCTCAGCCATATTGGGGTCATAGATGTGGTTGTCACTTTGGCCCCTCATCCATAATTCAGTGTTTTAATATAGCGACACCTCCCCTGCCCAGCTCTCTCAGGCTTACACACCAAAGTTTGCTTCTCGCCCGCCGCTTTTTTGCTCAGCCTCCCTTTCCTTTGTTTTCCCTTTTTCCTTCTGACACACAATGACAGTAGCTGTCCATTCCCTGAGAGCAGTTGGCGAGGATAGAGGCGTTTGATACAGCAGGCAGGACGTTGCGTTGCTCTCTGGCCCACGCGGTCGTTCTGCCTCTTATGTGCGACGAGAACAAAGCAAGGTGACACTTTGACAGCATTTCTTGCTCGTCTCGTCCATCATGCTCACATTATCGTGAAAGAAAGAAAAAGAGACGCACGCAGTCGACAGCCCCGCCTCTCTCTCATTTTCTTCCTCTCTTTCCATCCATCACTATTTCTCTTCTATCCCGCGTGTTTGCGAGTGTTAGGTGGGGAGATAAGGACGCTGGGAAGGATCATCAGTTCTGATGTAGTGACTCAAAGTCGCATCCATCAGGACACAAAGGCCGTCACGCTCCATAATGGAGAAAACTGTGACAAATTCGGTAACGAGCTTTACAATGTGACCTAGACAGAAATTCAGTGGCACCCACGGAGAATGAGACAGATCTATACAGACGTTAATGCTGTTAATCGGGGACGGGGTGAAACAGCCCCGTTGAAAAGACAACATGTTGTTTTTTGATGCTGGTCCCCACCAGGCATTCTAACTAGCTTTACAAGCAAGCTTTACTTGGTCAATCCACTTCATTAAGAAATGCATGCACCATAATGTCACATCCAAATACCCAAAACAAATTTAAGTGAGGTTTAGAGACTAAATTGCTATTTCTAGGTAGAAATGTAATCATATAATGAATTCATTTACTTCGTTCAACTGCTACACCAGCATTTAATTATGTCCACCGGCCGGGGAACCACACGCACAGGATTGTGGGATACATCTATGCTACCAGATGAAGACATCTTAGTTGACATAATGCTACGAGAAAATTGGATTTGGATGTGCCTTGAGATCTTCCTACTTCTGCATAATTCTGCATAATTGTTTATTTTTCGGACACAGCTAAAAGCTTAGACTGAACCAACCCTACACACATCCCACATGCTACAGTTAAGAAACTGCTGGAGGATCAGTCTGGAAATGTTTAGTGGTTCTCAGAGCTCCCCAGAGCACCAGAAATAGGCTGGTGATTGTGCCTAATCTCACCTTCCTTTAAATGTCATGTGAGCCAGAGAGAGAGAGAGAGATCAAGAAAGAAACCTACAGGGTGGTGAGGCTACAACCTACCTACTCACACTGCCATCAGAAATTAGTGTCTGGTGGGAGAGGCACCTACTGAGCCTGGAAAGATGAAACAGTAGTCAACACTTTCCATAAAACTATTGTATATTATCTTTCTATTAAACTTTATCTCTTTTTAATTATGAACTATAACTAAATTAACCTAACTGACATCACACTCTCTTTTCAGCAGATACTTAAACACAGATGGATGTTTGGATGGATCATTGATGAAGACACAAACAAGCAGGCACACAGACAGACAGACAGAAACAGACAGACACATAGATAGACAGATGTGATTGTTTGGCTATAATTACACCTGTTGAAATCTGTGTTGAGCTTTTGCTTCTAACAATGAGTTCTTTTCAGTTTAGCATTAGAGTGCTGATGGAATAGCGAATGAAGAAGAGATGGGATGAGAGGAGACAAAGAGAGAGCCAATCAGAGAGGCTGCAGATAAACAGAACAGCTTTAGTGTGACTGCAGAGCTACAGGGAGACAAGAACAGCCAGAGAGAGAGACAGGAAGAGCAGCTGTAGAGACAGACAGCTCTTATCACCTGAGCAGCTGCAGGTCAGATCAGTCGCAGACGGTTACCGAGCAGTCGTCTGGCAGACAGACAATCAAAGAATCCACAGAGACAGAAAGAGACGAGATCACAAAGGTGGTGTAGGTAGACCTGGGAGACATGAACAGCCCTGTGGGTGTCTGAATTTAAATATGAATGTCATTTCTGATACACAACAGGGGTTGTGAATGGGGCACTTATCTGTGTGTGTGTGTGTGTGTGTGTGTGTGTGTCTGTGTCTGTGTGTGTGTGTGCTCTGTACAGTGCATTAATCATAGAAATGTGTAAGATGCTACTCCAACCCAAACACAGCGACCTTGAGGTTACAAGAAAGACATTAGGGCCATCTATCCTCTCGAAAATAAGGGGGAGGGGGGCTGAAAAAGCTTTCAAGGTAATGAAATTCTGCCATAAGTTAACAAAAAGACTTGTGGGTACAGGCCCAAGCTAAAATATATTTTAAAAAATGAGTCAGGGTAGATTAAATTGGATTTCTTTCTCTCCGCCACCCCCCACCCATCCTTTCTTTTAAATTAGGCTTAAGTGTGGCGTATTTTTTCTTTCTCGGGATAACAGCATTACCGTCCAGAATGAATAGAATCATTTCCAAACCAATTAACCTCTGACAGAATGGATGAGTGGACAGGAATGAGAGCGAGGTGGCGAGAGAGAGAGACAAAGACAGCGCAGTGGAGAGAGAGAACGATATCTTTAAGAAAAATAAGAAGCGTTAAAAACCCTGCGCGTGGGGACGTGGTGAGTGACAGGGGTCCAGACAGTGATGAGACTGGCATGATAGTGGCTGGTAGACCGAGGTGTGGAGCAGACAGAGAAGGAACATCAGATGACCTCACAATCCCTCAGTCAAATTCTGTACTGGCAGCCCCGGTGCGCTGCTAGCATTAGTATTTGACATTAGCGAGTGCCCTGCTCATTTACAATGCTGGGGAGTGTTTGGCATCCAGCTGCTATGGCTCCATTTAGTTAATTAAAGGCTCCGTTTAGATCGGCAGCCCGCTGGCTACAAGCATGTCAATCAATAGAAACTCAGTAGCTCACAGTGGGGCTGGACGACTGATCCACCCCACCCACTTCTCTCTCGGTTCGGGCCAAAATCTCAGCTCCCAAAGGCATCCAACTCTAAGTTCAGGAACATAATGATGGAAGGGTACATGAATGCAGAGTGAATGCAGAACTCTTCCAACTTCCATATCTCTCCTCATAAATGGTGATGTGACTCTTTTTAATCTGAAAGTGAGAGAGAGAGAGAGAGAGAGAGAGAGTGGAAACTGGAAAGAGCCTCATCAGTCATTCAGAAAATACAATGTCAAACTTTCCAGCATTTCACATCATTTTTATCTTTGCATTAAATCCCAGTGGAACTGGAATGCTGTTACCACACAACATCATGTCAGTATGAAGATTTTGACATACACATCTTCAAATGCCCTTCTCAGAATTACCCACAATGCCTTGCTGGAGTTATTACAGCCCATTAAATTAGACAGGACTACGAGCAAATATACATTAGTGGATCGATAAAACACATTTCTGCTACCAGGCCATAAGTAAAATTAATTAAGCATTTACTTTTTATTCCCCAGAGAGCAGTCTTTCACTTTCATTCCTCTCTTTTTTATTTTGCTCTCTCGGTTGATGTTGAGGTTGGGTTACGTAATTAGCTGTGATAATGGATGACGGTGTGACTACAGTAGAAGGTTGAAGTAGGGGGTCAAGGTTTAGTTTAGCATGTGCAACAAACATTTAAATGCATTAATAAAATTTACTTATTAACTAATTTCTTTATATTTCTTTATATAACTTTACTAATTTCTTAAACCACTAATTAACAAATATTTTAATGTTACAGTAAATTGCTACAGTAAACGTTGACCAATGCAAAACAGACTTGATATTCCAGTACTAATAATATTTGGACCTATTAACTAGCTTTGACAGCTCAACTCATGCATGGGCGGGACCGTTACTAACAAAGATCTTGGAACTGTGTGCATCAGCCAATCAGCGATTAGTGGCATGGCGTTTATGGCTCAGGTGATTGGCTCAAAAGAATCTGTGTCCTGAACAGCATGCGTGAGCAAAGCTCGCAATACACCGTTTGCGCAGAGCTGTGCGTAACTGAGCTAAACCAGACCCGAGCGTCACACTCTTTTGATCTGAAACCAGCTCTGAAAACGCTTTGCCTTTTATCCATATCCGTTACCGCCTTTTGAAGGGTGAGGGAATGTTATTGGACTGTGTGTTCTCTCTCCAGCTCAGAATTTAAATAAAAATGTACAAAAAAATATATGCTGGCAGCTTCCAGTGACAGGGTGTTTTTGAAAAGCAGGTCTTTTTTTCTCCGTGTTTAAACAGGAATACGCCCTGCCAGGTCTATAATGAGCCGACTCTCTGATTCCAGAGTGGACTGTGGGATTAACTCCAGAGAGTAATGCCTCTCCTTGGACGAGTCATATAGCTGTCAGGAGAGGGTCTGTGCCCACATAAGGTACCGCCCATTAAAATGCTAATGTGCAGATGGAGATAAAATAAAAAGGAAATAAAAACACCCCACCTTAGTGCTGCGTCTGCAGTGTTACAGACTCACACACGCGGGTCTTCTGAGCCCCCTCCTCCCGGCTTAATTTAATCAGGGCCCTGAATGGATGAGATCGCTTACCCTCTCCATTTCCTAAAGCACTTGATCAGATTAATTGATTGCCCCACTCCCCTCACGCTACAGCATGACAGCAGGAATCAAATTTACATTGATATTTTCTATTAAATGCTTCTTCGATTTTACACCCGTGCCGTCCTTCTTGACATAAAATCTACATTGAAACATAAGCAAATAAAACAGAACAAAGGCGATTGGAATAATTAAACAGGGTGAAGGATGACAGGAAATAATATATACATGCATGGCCCCAATGGTCTTAGCTGGTCTTCCTGTTTAATCTAGACTAGACTGGTCTAAACCATTTAAAACCTGCAAACCAGTTTAGGCTGGTTCAGGTAACTGGGAGCATTCTCAAATCATTGGCTAATGTTCTCTGAAAGTTCTCTCCAAGTTATCAAAAAACATTATTGCAGTAACGTTGGTAAAACGTTCTAATGTTGTATAAAATGTTCTTATAACCAAGAAATAATGGTAATACAACAATGTTAGGGAATGTTAGGGAAACGATCTTACAACCTGAAATTGTTAGCTGGGATAGTTTGAAATAAGGAGTGGAGAATCAGTGACTAGTTTTGGACAGCAGATAGCTGTTCCTTTCCTCTCCAGCTGGAGACCCCTGGAAAACACTTCGAAGCACAGTGAAATTGATGCAGTGTTCTGATAACAACAGGGCCGTGTGCGAGAGATGCACAAATACACACCGAGAGAGATACAAAGAGAGACCTCCTGCTTACTCTTATCAGTCTAGCGCACATGTTCCTAACACACAACATGTCGCAGCTTTAACTGCAGAGAGAGTGCGACAGAATTGTGTGTGTGGTGAGCGATGGTGAGGGGGGTCTTAAAGCTCATAGAAAGAAACTAAAAATAACACCTCTGTGCTTAACCTCTCTCTGCATTTAAACACTGCCCTTGACATTTAAACAGCAGTGTCTGTTCTCATACCACAATCCACATACACACATCTCTTCTATTCCTGAACACACACTCCTGAGTGGAAGGGCTCACACAAGTGCGTAGAAGTTTCAGCAGTTAGTGTGTTGACAGACTCACACAGCAATACACAGCAACTACTTCCGAAGGTGTCGAGCCATGTTTACCTTGAAGGAGAAACAAACGGGAGGACAAAGGGGAAGACGCACAATACCTGCAGGAATGCACTGCTGCTCCCTGCTGCCCACAGAGGGGGAGACACATTGGAGAGAGGGAGGTCAAAAGATGATCACCACAAAAACAACATCAGCAATGTGTCAGCAACCGGTGCCTTATCCAGTTTAAAAAGATTATTACTGTAGGATTTTAAACATTCTGTCAGATATCGTGCATAAGTCTTAAACTGAAATAATTTTAATATATGCTGGGGTATAATTATGCCTACAGAAATTTAACAGGGTTGATGGTAACAGGGTTGGCAGTATTATGGTTTAACATCACAAGCCTTGAAAGTCTTAAACTACAAGATCCCTTTTAAAAAAGAAATTTAAAGCTGATACTTCAGACAAAATGTTTCATTTCCAATAAAAAACAGGTGTTACAGTGATGAATGACAAAAAAAATAAAGCTGCAAAATTTGTACTTATGTGTTCAGAAAAATGTTTATTTTACGATAGTATCAGATATTATTATTGAAGTCATTCTGATCCACATATGTAAATGAGGGACACAAATGGCACCCATTCTGTGGAATGGCATCACTATAACTGCTTTCTCCCTCTCTTCCTTTCTTTCAGACAGATGGGTAACCTCATCTTGAACTACTGCCCTAAGGGTTCCTCTGTACTAACACAGCTGTGCCCACACATTTCAAGTAATCAACCAGCCTTTCATACACACACTGGCGTGCACAGCCACCACTTACACTTCCTCTACACACACTTTAATACTCATAGCCTGGGGGTGACCTGTATGTGACCTGCTAGCAGGTAAGAGATCGCAGGGGGTTGATGGGGGCTTGATTTAACACACGTCTGCGCTTATTATATTTACAGTATGAATGGGTGTAAATACTGTACGTGAAAAACAGAATCGAATAAACAGCGGCATGCGGAGGAAAATCAATAAGCATTGCAGATGCATTAGATATGACAGCTGCAATTTCATACACCACTTCCTGTCTGCTCCTGGCAATTTCATAACAACGCAAAGAAAAAGAGACATTATTTTTTAAAAAGCACAGGAAAATTTACTTTGAAATTTGCTTTTAATAATTCATGCCAAACTTTTCAACTTGGAGAACGAGAAACGCGGAGCATGGAAGAGAGAGCGAGAGAGGAAGGCAAAAGGAAAGAAGAGAGAGAGAGAATGTTGTGGAGAACTGAATTGGCGCATATCATCTGATTGGTCAGAGACGCTTCCTCTAATCAAAGCATATCATTCTCTCTCTGTGTTATATATGCAAACACACTGTATGTTTTCAAAATGCTGAAGCAAGCCAACAACTCCTAACATAAATGATTTCAGTGGTTTGGTTTTAATTGTTTATTGGCTTTCATAAAGACATTCTTCATTAGGAGGTCGTGCATAAAGGACGTGTTCTAGCGGTAAAACGCTACACAGCGTGACAGAATTTAACAGACGCTGTGTTTACAGGTACAATAACTCCAATACAATGCAGCTGCTAATATAAGCAATCAACACACATATGTACTGTAAATATGCTTATCCCCTGATTGGTTCATTGTAAAACTGAGCAACTTTTTAACTTTACCCAAAACCCTTAAAGAAATCTGGGCATTGCAAGACCAAGTCCTATCTACTTAAATTAGGGAAGACAGTTTAATCACTGTGTAATGTTACAATTAAACAATTTATTTCTGACTGTACCATAGTACAACTGTACCATAAATTCTGTTTCTTAAGCTGAAATTGAGCTACAAACAGTATTTCCTCCTGGTGGCTTTAGCTACTGTGCTGTTGAGTACCTCTCAACACTGTACAGAGCCCCTCCCTCAAAGAATCGTTTACAATTGACGACTGTCTAATTCTACCACTAGGAGAGATTTCATTCGCTAAGAGCAGACGTTGCACTTTCCTCCATTCACATTAACAGAACTGGAGAATCTTGTTAACTCTATAATCTTTGCTTTAGCACATCATGTTAAAAATGCAGTGATCCTAGTACGAGACACTGTGTGTCATGCTGTAGTGGCCCGAGATCCATTTAATGCAGGTTTCCATAGACCTATAATTAAAAACTTGTGCAGATGGAAGGAAAAAAGGCATTAAGTTTAAACAGCCTCTTATACTAATATATTTAACTGATAACTAGGGAGCAACCAACCAAACCATCTGTTTATTGTATGATTCTAGATGACGGGGCAAGACAGAAGTATGATATGTTTTGTAAAGATTATATTTAACATACATAATTTCTATGTACCTTCCAAGCAATGCGGTTCCTTTTAGAGTCATGCTCCAGGGCGACGGGAAAGTCTCCCCGCTCATAGAACTTCCAGAAAGCTCTTCCGAACTCTTCCCCTAAACGCCCCTGCGGCTGGAGGACCCACCACCTGCAGAGAGAGAGAGAGAGAGAGAGAGCTTGTCAGATATCATGAGGAAGGAACGGCGGCCCTAAAAACATCACAGGAAATGAAATGGTTTTGATGCTCTTTCATCCTCATGTAAATCTCTTCTCTGTCTGATGTCAAAGGAAGCATCTATCTGTTTTATATTGACACACTACAAACCATCTATTATTTAAGTTCTCTGCTTCATCTAATCCAATCTGCCACATCACAAAGAACATGTAGGGGAACCATAAATGTATAATTCTTCAATTAAGAAAACTTTACTGTCCCAAGAACGATTTTAAAGAAAAACATTTTGTAAATATTAATCATACTACTTTAAAAGATTGACTATAATAGCTGTACATTTTTGTATCAGTTCTCTTTAATTGGTTTTCTAAAAATCTAATTTTTAACAGTGTTGAAAAAGATTTTAAGTATTCAGATATATTGCCCTTAACTGAAGAATCACCAACGTAAACATTCTCCACAATCATACAACACAGAACATGTCAGTGAAAAAGGTAAATGAGATTTGTTTATTCAGGAACACACTTATGAAGACTCGTGCAGTAAGACTGTGGCAGCCCGGGGCTTTGCTGCAGGCCTTGAAATTAAACTCTGACTTCAGCTGAAATAACCCTGCTATGACTGACACAGACGCTGTTTTTGTTGAACTGAAGTGCTATGGTTGTTTAAATTCAAATCTATGCACAAAGCTACTAGTTAACAAGCAACTAACGTGCTGCAAAGCCCAGTATACTCGTCAATATGGATTACTGGTGTCCTGGTTTCCCCCACTTGGCTTTTTAACTAGTTTAACGAGCAACAATCTTTATCAGAAAGGCCATGATGGTAAACTAGCTAGACTACCTACCGTTTGCAGGTAAACACCATGACTATGCTGATCCACAATTAAGAATAACATAAACCAGCCAGGACCAGCATGGAAATATATGTTGGTCTAAGCTGGATTTTTTAAGGTTATGCTAAGAAACCTGCACTTGGCACATTAATGCATGTTTTGTACAGATTCTGAAAGGCTGTGACAATTAACATTCCATGTGTGTACAGGACAAAGTAAGTGTTACTACAGCCCTGAACTGATGGTTGGCATAGTGGTAACCATAGCGACATCATTGTCTAGTGTCTTACTAGAAACACTGAATCAAAAGTTTAACCCATTTGGTGTTGCTATTTTTGACCGAACTAAACACAAACACTTCAGTTTGGTTCTGTTTATACTTCAGTGCACGCATGACCTCTAAAAAGCTTTGTTCTGGTACATAAGACAGCCCTCGGTACATGTCAAAATAATTGATTTAGAGGGCAGAGGAAAGTTAACACACGTCATTCATTCTGTGACAGACGGGCAGGAAGGAAATGAACTCCACACAGTGATGGTCAGGTGAGAACTTCCTGTGAGTGGAAGGAAAATGATTACAGCACTATTCCACCTGCCTCAGTCTATTCTATCTAAAGTTGACCCCAGACTTCACACACACACCTCAGCTGGGGAGTGAGTCCTCAGCCATCTCTTTCTATGATAGCTGTGTTTCAATCACTGGAAACAGCTCTACCTCAGAGAGAGAGCAGCTCATTAATCCTCAGACTGACTTCGCATTGGAGATGGTGTAATTCCATGAAGGTGATCAATCACTAGCCACAGCTGAGGCCACATCTCTCTCTCTCTCTCTGGGCTCCTAAACTGCTTCTGAGGGGCTCTGATGGATGCTTGGTGTAAAGCTGCAGCTTTTACCATTACCATTTCTACTGCAATCTCTCTCTCTCTCTCTATCTCTCTCTCTCTCTCCTTCTTCCTCCTCTTCTCAAAGGACACATTCCTCTGACAATATCATTTAATTTCTTGTAATGTGTGTGTGTGTGTGTGTGTGTGTGTGTGTGGCTGGTGACTCACCAGATTTACCATAAGAAAACACAGGCTTCTCTGATAAGGTCAGACTGCACACAACCACTGCAGGCAACTAAATTACCCCCTTTTATTCATGCCACACACACACACATACAAACATGACCTAAAGGGAAGGTCCCCAAAAAGCTCATCCAAACAATCAAACCCTTAGATGTGATAACTCGAATGAATCTCTTTAATTCTGTGGCTAAGCAACAGAAGCGTGTTTAGATGCACACAAGCACTGTTCCTCTAAAACTGTCCCATAAAGCCTAAGATGAAGACAAACACCACAGCTCAAAGATATCATCAGCAAACATCTGTCTGTCTGCCTGACTGTCCATCTATCCATCAGTCTGTGTTCAGTATCAGCTGGTAAAATGAGTGTGCTGGCAATAAGATTGATATAGTAATAAAAGATAAGTAATAAAACAGATGACAGAAGATATAGTAATAAAACAGATAAGATAGTTGAACAGTAAGATAACACTGTCTGTCTGTCTATCAGCTTCAATGACCCATTTGATAAAGAATTTGTACTGTACAAACCAATGCACAAGCAAATAGAGAAAATAGGTGTAGGCTGCCTGCTAACGTCCATAAATTCATAGATGCTTTTTAGCTCTTTTGTCTACTCCATCTGCAACATAATGATCCCATTTCTAAGAGGCAGACGGACATTATATAACCTCAAGTGAGATGAGAACAACAGCCTTCTGTGATGGTGATAAAATGCTGAAATAAAACCCTGTATACAGTTTTTTTGTATATAACGTGTTGTTGTATATTTTCAAATTTTGATTTGTCTTTAACATTAAAAAGAATAATGATGCTTTAAACATTTGTTGTTTGTTACGATAACTGTTTGGTGCAATACAGCAAATTAGAAGTGCTTTAACTGCATGTATAAATTATCACAATTTTGTCAGCAAAACCTGACAAGATTCATCTGCCGCTCATTTTTTGGTACTGTGTCTCCTCATCCCCTCCGTTTCCAGGGAGGAGAGGAAATATGTAAATGACTTTTCTGCCATCAGGGAAACTGGAGTCTAAAGTCGTGTTTAAAGCCTGACTTAACACTCTTCCCCACTGGTTCCTTGCTGAACACTAGTTAGTGTGCTGCCCCTGTGAGGAGACAGAGCTCAAATGAGTCACTTCTGCTTGTGATAAAAGATGCCAACACACGGGCAAAGATGCCAACACACAGCACATCAAAACTCACTGCAGACCAGAACAAACAGAGAACAAGGATTGAAACAAACAACATGTATTTAATTATGAAAGAGGACGGATGGTTGAAATGGTCACACAACACTGAATCCATTCCAACAGTTCTCCTTATTTACAAAACAAAAACAAATCTTTCATGGTTTTAGCTTAACAAAGCAACATACTGTACTGTACAGGAGGGCAACCAGCATCCAGTTTTAACATACAGTAGCTGATGGTACAGTATATACTGTACACAAAGCACACACATGAGCTGTTTGTTTGTTTTTGTTTGCTTGTTTTAGCTTTTTTATAAACACAATATTCTAAATACAGGAAAGCTGAGTCAGAGCAAAAATATCCTACTTGAAAACCCCATTTGCATTTTAAAAGATTCCCAGTAAACCTGTCTTCCATAATCTTATAATCCTATAAACACCACCTTCACCATTCAAAGGTTCTCAGTAACCTGACTGTGGAGGAGAACTCTGGGGATGAACCTCCTAAAGTTCTCCTAAAGTTCTCCTTAAGTTTCTTAAAAGTAAGACAACTGTTGAAATACATTAAGAATGTGAGCTATAGTATTAATATAGATTGTGTAGCCAAGATAATCTGGTTTTGGATAAATTAATATTTGGAGCTCATAATGAAATCTTCAATAGTATTAACTTTTAAATGCAGACTCAGGATCAAATGCACAACTGATGCTTAAACCAAACATTACAGAGACTTTATGTCTCATGAGCTATGAAAGATCAACCTTATCAACCATAAAATCTTCCCCCGGGAAGCCATGATATTTTATTGTAGGTCTTTTCAATTTTATCTCGTTATTTGTTTAGCTTGCGTTTAGTGCCTCTGCAGACACTGTAGTGACCTGTAGCCATCAGATATTTGTCTTCAATGTCTCAAAGGTGAAAATCTGTCCTCTATCTCTCTCCTCTCTAATGTAGAGCCATTCTGGTAGTGAACACTGTAAATTAATTACAAGATAATATTGTGTTACACACTCCACACACAATGCTGTGAATGCTGTCACACACACACACACACACACACATTGTGCCAACGCTTTGCTGAGCCAGCAGAATGAATCAAGCCCATTGATCAGTCTTGCCACACCTTACATTTCCTGCCATCACCAGTAATCAGACCTGCATCTGTTCAGCACTGTGCAGATCATCAACTTAACACTCCAAAACTTACAGCCATCATTCTGAACTTAGTTTCACAAGTTCACACTGACATGTAACATCTGGGCTCCGAGCTCAGAGTTTGGCCTGAACACAGAGTACTTCCACATGCTTGACTGAGCTAGATACCAGCCAAGAGTGAGAGTGGGGTGGCGGAGGGATGCTGCAAAATTGTCATGGGACAGAGGTGATGGGCGGATATATATTGATATATAATGATTGTTCCACATCATTAAAAAAGTTAACAAGCATGTTAATTATTTCATTCATCTAAACGCTCTGTTGTTCATTTCATTGAATTGCTGATCTGTGTTTTTTTGCCCGAGTAATCACAACAATTAATTGCAGAGACCAACATCTTAAAAAGCCTTATCATCAAATCCACTACTGCACGTAGTGCTACTGCACGTTTAACAGAGCTTGTGTTCTATCAAAGTTATCGAAACTGTTTTTGCAGTAACACTAGTAGAACGCTTTTCAAACATTATATATCACATATATTTATACATTGTGTAAAACTTACATTTTTTTTTAGAAGATTTAAAAAAATGTTTGACTAACGTTCTTATAATCAAGCAACAAGCAAGACCAGGCCTGGCACCGCTAATGACTGGACAGACCCAAAATACGGTTCTGGACCAGCACAGAGTGTGAATCCAGTTTGCATTCGATCTGATGACTGCTTATCTATTCGCTTTGTGTGCGCTCTGAACTGAAGCTCTCTTGGGTAACAGACCTCAGACCCTGAAGACGATGGCAGAACCATAAAGAGGATGTGCCTGATTCCTCACTCACTCTCCCTCTCTATCTCTCTCTCTCCTCAGGCTAAGCGCTAACTATCACTTTTGGCACATTTTGCATCTGTAGAGGAAGAGAGAGAGAAAGTAAGAGAGAGAGAATACCTTATAGATATTACCAGGACTCCACTTACTGAAGGCTTTGAAAGTCTTCTGCCCACCTCTTCAGTAGAAGGAGAGCCAAACAACAGAGCGAGTGTGAACAGAAGCCTGGCCTCCTGTGACAATGAATTCCCAACTTATCAAAGTAGACAATTTTATAAGAGAGGAAAGAGACGTTCCCTTAGAAGTCCACACAAAGACTCTTCTTCAGAAGAGGAAGTGCGACACGGTAGATAATGTGTTTAAAAGCTAAACTATAAAACACACACTAAAAGATTCAAAGAGAAAAACATTAAGGAGAAGGTTACGAATAAAAAAAATCACACAGGAAAGAAATAAAGCAATAAAAGTTCTACGCTTTTTATGTCCTTTTTTTGTTGCCTTTTTTTCACAGATTGAAGTTACTTTACATCTCGTACACAGTATGTAGCTAGGTGGTGCAGTTATTACACACCTGATCTGGCAACCAAAAGGTAGTAGATTTTAACCTATAAACCAAAAACAAGCTTGGAAACTGTGTAATGTGTGTGTATAGTGACACAATTTTTATTTTTTGGTGAACTATTCCTTTAAGCAAGGCACTTAACCCCGGGTCGCTCCACTGGGATTATGGCTGTAATAAGTCTACTAGAAGTCAATTTAAATAACAGTGCCTGCCAAATAGCTGCTTACAATAAAACCTGAGGAAGAAGTCTTAGAGGAGCAAAACCTGCAATGCACAGCATATCCTGTGAATTATAACAGCTTTCACCCATTCTAAAAGGTCAGGTTAACATAGTAACAACGTATTTCTTATGGATTTTAAAGAGCAATGTCAGACACAGGACACTGTGTAAAATACACGTGACATGTGCCGGTATGTATTGATTTCCACCCTACAGGGTCTCATGGGCTAAGAGCATGTGGGTGGTCTCAAGGCCTTGAGCTAAATAAGAGCCCGTGACACCTGGTTTTGCCAATGCCTGTGACCCTGAGACAAGATATTGTTGGTTGTACTGTCTGCTAAATCCTCATGGATGTCTGCAGAGACAGGTTCATCTGCAAAAAAATCTCTTTGCTCTGCATTTTCTTTTGCTTATTATTATTTCAGTCAAAGTCATAGTCAACAGACTATACCATACCTTTTCCGCCCCACCCTCACCACCCGGGACATTTTGGCCCCTCCCTCTTCACAAAGCCCGAAACAGCATTCCTGGTGACGACGTCTGTGCTATTAGTTGTGTGATAATAAATTTTATTTTATTCTTGGAAGAACAGGTGATATTGACCTTTCCTGCCAAACAGTTGTAAGTCGTTTTATCTCCAGAGCGGCTAGCATGTGTTACGTATCGACTGTCTTTTGTCTGTCTGGCACTAACCCCTATTGACAAATGCATCCAATCATACTTTCCAAAGTCTGCTGTCCATAAACACAGAGAATCGAATGCCAATCACAGGTCACCGATGCTATCCAACAGCTTTATCTGAGCTGTGCTCTGACTCTCACATTTCCTCTCTGTGTAGCTGTCACTCATATTGGTCTCTTCTTGGGCCTCACCATCACTCTCCAAAACTCAATCTCACCTAATGTACTCAAAAAAAGTCTGTTTTATTGAACTTTCTGGGTAAACTGGAAGGCCAAAAGTTGTTTGGAGGCACTAGCTACCATCAGAGAAATTATCTTAATCTTCTTAATCTTAAGAAAAATCTTTATTTGAGAGTCTTCGATTGTCTCAGATGAAATTAGGAGATAAAGGAAATTAAAAAAAAGAAACTACATGGCCAGGATCCAAAAATAATTAATATAAATGCAAAAGCATATAAATGCAAAAGCTTTAGGGTAGTAATTAGGTATAAACAAAAAATTTCACATAAAATTGCTACTTATAATTTGATAAAAACATCTGCCCAAATGACAGTTTAACAGAGATGGCATGACACAATTTACAGATAAACTGTTTCTGCAGATTTCCACTTTTCTCAATACCACAGAAAAGGTCACAGACGCCCTGAGAGTGACACACACAAATATTCTTCTGAGTTCTGTCCATTATCCATTCATCTTTAAAGCCACTTTTTCATACGCAGGAGCTTTTGGAGATAAACTACAAAGCGCAGTGCAGAGAATAATTCATAGCTGTCTAATTTTAAAGTAAGAAAGCATTTAGATGTTTACGTGAATATGCAGCTAATCCACAGTTTCATGTTGTTTATTGAAATGTAAAATGCACCAGAAATGTGCCCTGGGCAAAAAGGTGAAAAATTATGCAGGGAATAACATTTCCAATCGCACATGAGTTCTGTCAAGAATATTCAGAGCAGAGAGTGTGTTTGATCAATAGAGAAATGCTGTCCAGCAACCGATACTCATGATGGATGGATGGATGGATGAATGAATGATCAGGAAGCTTAATTTTGGCTGCGTCACACCTAAAAGAAGAGGAGGATTCTGGGATTGATGTTTAATTTATCTTGAGAGGGCACAGAATCAGGTGTTTCATACATGCATTAACCAGGAACAACATAACTTTCAAGCATCAGGTAATTTGTCTGTCCAGACTGAACAGCCAATCAGAACACAGGACCAATAAATATCAATTACTGATTGTGGGCGGGACTAGAACAATGCCACAAAAATAAGAAACCCAGACCAGACACAGCGCTATTTCAAAACTTAATTATTACCCGCTCATTTACAATCACGGTTAAATATTTACCGTAAACATTTACTCTCAATTACTCTCAGTAAACTTGTTGTAGCCCACACCAGATATACTCTTTAACACTTTAACCAATTTATTTTAACAAAACAAAATCTTTAAATGTATTTTGTGTCTCTATCAGCAATACACCTTCGAACCAAACAACAAATGCTCACTCATGACATCATCACTGGTGGGCAAAGCCTCTAACCTCTTTAGCTCTAGATAAACCACAAACATTAGAACTGTCATGGAATAAAATTCAGTTTATTTATTTACTTTGTTTCTTTCCCTTCTGTCTTTGTGAAATCCCTTTCATTCCTAACATCTTTGCGTTGCTCGCCCCCGGCATAGAAAGGCTGATGTGTTTCTCTAAAGAGAGGTGAGGACCTCCATGCGCAGTATAATACGTCTTCCACTCATCCAACGTGACAGAATAAATGGGAGAGAAGAGGGCGAAGCAAGGCCTTGTATTGATTCAGTTTCTATGACCACAAATACCTGGCAGCATAATAAGCCTGTGTGCTTCAAGACTCTTGGCATTTAAAGCATCAAATGGCCTTGCTGCTATCAGCAAATCCCGCTGCTTACCGTACCGTCTGACTATATATCAGCAATGGCAGCGAACGGACCAAACAGAGGAAGATATATTAATAGTGTTAGAGGCAGATCTGGGGTCAGTGGTATGTAGTGAAAGGATGCTAAATGTCCAGTGTAAGTAGCTGGGCTTTGGAGGACCCTTGATGGGGACATTGTTTATGACCCACAGGAAGTGATGGAGTCACAGGCTGTGGGTGAAAATGAAAGCAGTTGGCTTTCTGCCTCACAAGTCAATGCCAACAGACAAACCAGTTTCGGATGGGCCTCCAAAACACCAAAACATCACAGCTAATGATCTAGAAGAAACTCAAATGAGACAACTAAGCAAATATTTAGTGT